>JASSUY010054717.1:38723-86650 GCA_032466535.1 Forpus xanthops | reverse complement strand
CCAAGGCCCCCCCCCCCCCCCCCAGCATTGAGCAGCCCATCATAACCTACTCAGCAAAGGCAAAAGGAGGCGGCAAATTTGCACCCCATTAAGTAAACCTCAGTTGGAGTTCCTCTTGCCACTGGATTTTGCCACCCCAAACACACTGTGTCAAGTCATCTCAGCTTCCTCAGTAAGTCTGCTTCTTCTTGACACCAGAAGTGCACTTAGCCATGCATGGCAACGTCACTTACTCAGCCATTAAACTATGCACAAACCTATTGCCCATAGGCCAGGGAATTAGTCTGCAACTTATCTCCATTTAAAGAGCTGACACAATCTGTGGCCAGTGATACAGACAAATAAGGGATCTGCAAATGCTTTAGGATAATAATGAAGAAAAGGCCTGTTTTTTCCTCCCAATTGTTTTTTTTTACTAACAGCAACCTCTGCACATCCTTCCCCAGAGATGCCAAGGCTGGTATTTCATAGTCTAGGCTCTACAGAATAATCACACCATTTAGAAAAATAAGCCGTGTCTCTGGAGTTCTCAGTTTCCCTATTTGTCAGTAGAAAACGAGACATTTCCTCAAAATATACAATAAAATAGCCTGTAGCAATACCCTGCAATGACTCTCTTTACCATACTTTTATGAGTGTGTGTGCATTCTCTCGGGAGTGCTTTTATAATCATTTATACAAATGACAGAAACTTAGGACAATGAGAAGCCAAAAGGAAAATACAACCATCGTGCATGCAGTTGCTTTGAATAGTTTGCAGAAAAAGCTGTTTGCTCTGTGGCAAAGAGATGTAGGTCACTTGTAGGTCTAAATCAGGAGGTTGCAAGCCCTTCTGAGGAGGGGCAGCGTGCTGTACACTGCCTCAAGAGCAATCCAGTAAAGCCCACTGCTCAAACTCCTCCTGGGCTCTTTCACTACTCTACAGTAGTTCAGACAGACATATACTCTACATACATTAAAATGTCACAGCTAAACGCCCAGAAAAGGGGTCCTGGGAGGGGAATGGGTGTCCACTTCTTAACCAATCTCCTCTGCAGTGCAGTCTGTCCCAGCCAAGTGAAATTTGCAGCACCCTGACATAGATGTAGCTTGCATTTGAATGTAAAGGAGTTCCTTCCATATGAACTACCCTGAAAAGAGGCTGTCACCTGCTCCTGGCTTGTTGACATTAGGTAAGAATAATGACGGCCTTTGAAAATACACCAAAAATTGCTACAGATTCTTGTTTCTTCTGCAGATATTCAAAGTTTCTACCTGTGTCTGGATGAAGAAGGGATTGTCAATTCTTTCGTGCACAGCAAGGTACTGAAAGAGAGTCCATTTAATCAAAAACTTCCTCCTCCCGCCCCCCCCCCATCTTCCTTTTCTTTGCAATGCAGATTAATTCAAGCCTGTATAGAAAAAGAGGGGTGGACTGGTCCAGCACGATGTAATGGAGCAGTTTCATTTAGCCGTCACTCTCCAGAGGGCAGAGATCTTGTGAGACAAAGCCTATAATGCTTGGAAGCACAGGCTTTACAATCTGTTCCCTGTGACACCAGAAACGTGTTTCCTCTCTCTGCTCACCCAGCCTCCAAGAAGTATAAATAAATAAATGAACTTATGGAGCAACATGTCCAAGAAGCGGTGAGCAGAAGTGTATCCCACAGGGGTGCTAAAGCATATAATAGCTGTATTTGTCTTCCTGGAAATGCCCTGGTACAAGACAACAAAAAAGGAGGTAGGATCATTTGTTGTGCTCAGGTTTTAAGAGATTTCTGAGTAGATCTGTTAAGCTTGCATGACGTTAACAACACCTACCTGAATGCAACAGCTTTTGCCTTCCTGAGACAAGGGTCATTTCTTGCCAAAAGAGCGGAGAAGCACTTAAGAGGTGGTATAGTGCAAATGAGTATGGGGTTTACTTTGGGATGAAGTCTAGGTCTGAAAAACTTGCTCACTGTTTCCCCTTCCCTGCTCATCCACATGCCACATAAACTAGTGGTTCTTCATTTTGGAGCAGATTACTGGGATTTGCTCATTCAATGTTCATGAGATGTTATTGCTTCCTCAGGCACTTGTGCCAGCATTTCCTTTGGAAATGGCCCAAAACACACTGGGATTAGTAATAAGGACCACAATACCGCAAGAGAGATGTTCAGCCAGGGTAAGTGATAACAACCCAGCAGGCTGACACGGATAGATGGAAGGAGGTTTGCTGGAAGGAACACATATTCCCTAAGAAAGCTTGGATGGATGAGGGAGGTACTGTGGAAATAGGAAGAACAGACCTGGAGTACGTGGATAAAAGGAAAGCAATGGAAAATACAAATCATTCTTGGTTGCTCAATTTGAGATATCCAGACTAAAAGAGCCAAAAAAAAACAAACAACCAAAAAACCCATGACAAAAAGTACTAGGGCAAATCATTCCATATCTGAATATTCTCATACTGCTGAGACAATGACTGTCTCAAAACATGTTTTGGGCCACTATGTTATAGCACTGGGTTTAACAACATGTTTTCCTAAAGAAAATTAGATGAGTTGTTGTTCAGAGACTTCACTTTTGAGTGCATGGAATAAAACATAGGGAAATGCCTACAAAGAAACCAGACATGCACTTTGGAAACCTGGGTTTTATTCTCAGATTTCGTCAAGCAAGTCACTTCCCACTTGCTTTCTGTCTCTTTCCCAGCATGACTGGCAGCTCTTGGGGTTGTGGACTTCCTCAGTGGTTACCCAGTGCCCAAAATGATGGGACCCCAAGTATTTTATCAGCATCCTTGGCCAACCACAGCACACAGAGGACAATAAACTGTGTTTCTAAGCAAGGTGCTCTGCTGAGAAGTCAAATGCAAGAAAATTAGAACTCAAAGGTATCCCAAGTACCACCAGTTTGGATTCCAAAGAAAAAAATGCCCAAATGATTAAGCCAAGTACCTCTAGCCAGTCTTTTTCTTTTAACTGGAAAGAAGCAATCTCTATGAAGTGACAAAGCCATCCAAGAATGGCTGTGATTTTTTTCTTTTAAACGAACCAGAGAGAACAGATGGTGTCCTCCTCTCATACTGTCACAAAGGTCAAAATTAGCCACCCCTAAGACTTGCAGGTTCTTGAAATGCCCAAGTGCTTGTGTCTGGTCATTATGACTAATCCACTCTCCAGAACAAGAAAGGTCAAATGAAGAACACTCCTCCAAATACTACAACAACTCCCAGCCATGGCTGATGTGTAATGCACTCAGACATGGTGTCAACAGCTGCTCCTAAAACCCAATGAGTCAGCCCTTCAAAAGAGCTTGTCAGCTCTCACTGTTAGAGCTTTCATATAGATTATATTTACTCCTCAATGTTTAAAAATATCCTTCTTAAACCTTGAAAATATAGAATGTTTTCCTTACCAAAGTTTTCCTTTTTCCCCAGACCCCTACCTAAGAATGTCTAACGCATTTATTTGGGAGCTAAACTTCCTACCTCTTCTTTCATTTTCCTCTTCACATGCTGACAGCTAAACCAGAGGTAGTTCCCTCTTTCTGAAGTCATGTACAAATGAAGAATTTTCAGTCCCTTTCAGACCTTTTACAGTCAGTCTAACAGAGCACTGTGAGGTTAAGTGTTCTGCCCAACAGACAGGGTACAGAGATGTTGGTCGACTTGCCTTTGGTCCTACAACAGGCATGCAGGCACAAATCCCCTATCTACCCCCTACTCTAATCACCAATCTCCCCTGGATGCTGCCATTTAAATAAAAAAGCCTATTGGAAATGACAGGTGAAGAAAGCAGCCCAAGCATGAAATGAAATGCACTCTAAAGTATATTAATAGAAGGTTGCGAGACAAAATGGCACAAGGCATTTGATCGCATCATCTTAGGCTTGTTGTTCATGCTCCTTTGCATCTGGTTGCATGATTTCTGCCAGATTCTCGGCTGGAGGAGCAGGCTAGGATTTGCCTGCTTTCCCTAACCCGTGCCGGGCTCAGCTGTAATCATGCAGAGCACTGAAAGAAATCCCTTTGAGTCGGGATTCATTCCGAACATGTAAAACCCAGACAAATGACTGCTTCTCCAAAGTGAATCCCATTTCACAGCAAGTAGGTTATTAGTGTGGAACTCCATACAAGTAGCCTGCATTCAAAAGCCCTCTGCATTATTAATAGAAGATGAGCTTTTGACATCAAAGGAGAACCATTATGTATGCTAAACGGTGGCAAAAATTGTACCCGCACTTCAAACCTTTTCAGTTCTTTGTCCCTTGTAAATCAATCAAGGTTGACAGATGCTTTAAGGAGAGTAATCTTTTCAATGATACTGTCAATGGATAACATAATGGAACATTGTCTCTGTGCTGTGTGAAGACATGGAGCTAGTCAATTATGGACAACACTTCATGCAGCCGCCAGTTTTCACTTGAAGTGCTGCTGTTGAAGTATTATAATCCCAACAAATGGCCGCAGCAGCATACAATGTAAATGAGACCTCCTGAAGCTTTGGAAAATTAATTAGTAACAACAGTGGTCCATTCCCACACTTTCAAACACCAGCCTGGTAATGTTAACGATGCACTTCCCCCCCTTCCTTTTGAGCAGTCAATAGGGCATATTTACATACACTATTTTTAATCTTCAACACTTTTTTTATCCCCCTTTTTAAATGCAGGAAGCTCTGGATTCCTTTCCTCTTTTGAGCAGTATGATTCAGCCCTGATACTTCCAACCAGTCACATAACCTGCATGGCTGGAGCTGAAAACAAGAGAACAGAGACCTGGAGATGGCAATAATATTCACTCCTCTTGCTTCACATGTGTTGGACACTTTGTGTCTGTCTCCTTTCCCAACATTTCTATTAGCTCAGCTCGCCTTAGAAGAAAGGCTTGGATAGATGGCAGGAGAAAAGCTTCCGGTCTCAAGAGACCAGTAGGATGTGAGTTGGAAGTCTAACTGGAAGGCAACATATATATCCAATTGCCAGCTACTACAGAAAGGAGATTGAGAGTCAAAGGGGAGAGGCTATGCTGTTTATTTAGCTATTGGCTTCTATTTCCTATGTCATTTTCTCAAAGATTTTCCCTTTGTCAACCAAGGCTTGTGCTAAGAGGAGCAGTTAATCTCCCACAGTAACAGAGAGAAATCCCACACTTGAGCACAAAACTTCTAAACTATCAGTTGCAGGTTTTCATTGCTATGATCTGTGAATGCCCCCTTATCTATAATGTGGTTTTGAAACAACCAGGTGCAGATAAGAAACTCAATCATTGAGGTCTTTTCGGACAAGAACAGTCTATTACTTAAACCCAGCTCCCTAGGCTCCAAATAACCGGGGACAGATAGAGCTGCTGTCCCTCCTCATTTAGCATAGGATTTGGTCTTCTTCACTCTGGATAGTTTTCTGAGAAGCCCTGAAGTAGGTGAGCACAGAAAGCTTCATGCTACAGCAGACCCCTGAATTCCCCAAAATATATAGACAACTGTTAAACAATGTTGATAATTGTTAAACAATACTGTGAGGCAACAGACGAAGCAACACACCCTCCCAGGCATTACCCAGCCAGCTGCCACTGCTGATGCCAAGAAGAAAAGGAAAATGTTTAGTTTACTAGAGGCCCCTCTCTTGTGAATAGAAGAGGCAGAAGAAAGGATATCTTCTGCCTAGCCCGCGGAAAGTCAGGGACCAATCCAAACTTTTTCCCACTGTTGCATAAAACAAATTACCATAGAAAAGAGGAATGGACAGGAGTCAGGAGGTTTCAAATCCTCCTTCCTTTTGCTGGAACATATCTGTCGATAAAATAGTGGCACAGCTCCATTTCTATACCCACTTCCCAGTCAAATTTCACAACACAATATGCACAAACCCTAGACAAAAAAAAATTCTCAGCTGCATCTTGATGAGAAAGCTTTAGGCTAGCATTCTTGCCATGATGAAAATGGCCTTTTTTTCCAATTACAGTTTCTTTTGCTGTGCAGACTCATCTGCTTTTGCATCTGGTTTACATTTTTGTTCCTCTAAAGCTAAAGACAAGGAATGTTGCAGGGTCCCTGTCCTCCTGCACTCACCATTTCTACCACAAGTTGGTTGGGATGGCAATGCAGAGGAGCCATTCACCTTGCCTCAGCTGTCCTCATCTTTGACAGGAGACCCATGTTTATCTCAGTACCAGCAGGATGAAGTATAAGTAAAAAGGGAACAGTAGAGAGTAGAGAAACTTATGGTGGGTGACAAAGAGGGTTAAGAGCATAACGGAAGTAAAATCAGGGCCAAAACTATAGGTTCTTCTGCTCTTCCCTACTTGGTGCAGGATTCTAAAATAATTTTTAATTGAATCTGTTCCCATTACATAGGTGCAAAATGTTGTCCACTGCCTTTTCTCCTCACAGGGCATGCCTTGGCCAACATGGCATTACTGAATATTCCTTATCCCAGTCAAAGCAAAGTGGGACACCAAATACATCTTGTAGGACTATCCGCTTAAGCAAACCTGGAGTGCATAGACTGAAACAGAGCAAGGGGTAGCTGCATAGAAGTAGCTCTACAGGTATGCAAGGGGGATCAGGAGGAGCAAACAGGCAGTTGCAGGCAGGCTGGGGCATTGTGTACTTTACTTGCACAGCTTTCAAGTAAAACTGATGCACAGAAGAGGCTATAGAGAGGGCCAGGATGTCATATTTGGATGCAAAGTTGCAACACACTGGATCAGAGTCTTCAATCTACAGATTTCTGCAGAGGTACAGCAAGCAATGGGTTCTAAGGGTCTGTTCTACTCTATTTAAAACTTGCTCTAAAAACATATGCCCCTTTCTGACTCATTTATTACCAATATCCACACTTAACCACTACATACATATCTCTTTCCAAATTAGAAGACATGTATTAAGCAATTGCACATTTTGCTCTACAACAGTTTTCCATAATAATATCAAATACTTTCAAAAGCATACTTTTCAAAAAGCCTTTGTGGCTACCTTTGACGGAAAACAAACCTTTTATTTCAAGTTTATTCTTTTTGCTTCTGTTTGCTATTATATTTTTTAAAGTGTAAACGTAAAAAAGACTGCCAGTATAATACAAAAAACCTGAAACATTAAAGCTGATCCAGTTGATCAAAACCAAAAGAACTTCTGATAAAGTGTCTCAATAATTCAGAACCAAAGGTTATAATGTGGAAGACAAAGAATCTGCTTTTGTTCATGTATCTAATGACACAAGATTGCAACTTACTATTTTGGATAAAGTAATTATAAGAGAGAAGATGGTAGCTAATAATGACAAAGATTCCAAGTAGCCTTCTATTCAGATTAAAATAAAATTCACATAATCTAATTAAGCCAGAGATTTATCATTAAAAATAAATTAGGAAAATTCCTTACATAAGAGAAGTCTTCAGCATTCTGACAGAGCAGCTTGGGAAAAACAGCCTGTCGCTGAAATCTTTCCTCGTCTTCAAAGATGTTCCCATACATGAAGCCATTCATCATGGTGGAGTGGGCATGGATGTCAATATAGAACTCCAGGTTAATCTTCTGTTGAGGGAAAACAACAAGAAAAACATTCAACATGAGATAAATCATAACAGTGTTGTGCAGATGAAGCCTCCCATAAATTGAATACTGCCATCCTTGAATCTAAGCATCAGAGAACCATGTTAAAGATACTGCTTTGATGCATCCAACCATTCGTACCTCTTTGTGGGTGCATATGAGTTGCACCACAGGACAACAGACATTTCTTTGCCTGTTCCTAGAAGCCTGGAACATTTATGCAGCACAGGACAACGCAAAATAATCCTTCACTTGGATACAGGCCTTAGTGCCCCGATACAAAAATATGCACCTTCTGGTTCTAGAGCATTACTGTTTGGCCATAACTTTGCCATCTCTGTACAGTTCTGCATTAAAACATCTAGATGGTCCCTTCTGCCAGGAAAGACAGGCTCAAAATTGTGTAAAAACCCCCAGTTTTTCCTGTGCAATTTATTTCAGTTAATTGAGAGAAGTATCACAGAAGTTTTTGTCTTACTCTGCTTTGCAGTAGCAATTCAATAGAACAACTCCCAAGACAAGTGCTTTGAATGTCTCTCAGCTCATAGCTTCCTGCATGATACTGCATGAGCTCTTACTCAAAGGAAAACACTAGAACTCCCTTACACAGAAATGCCTGCTCTCTCTCCATGCCCTCTTGTATTGGCAATACAGTATCAGAAGGATCTGCAAGAAAATGCCACTCAAGCCTCCAGTCCAGGGGCACATATTTTTCCTCACATCATATATAAGTGATATCACTTGCCCTGCTATCAGTGGCAACGAGTGAATGTTCACCTTCATCACCATATACAGTGCCACTGACAGCAATAGAAGGCAATGCCTAGTAATAAAGAGTGCTGCCAGATCAGGTGCCACTGGATCACACAGTTTCCCAAAACTCTTGCAACTTCTGTTCCTAGAAAAATGGTGCTCTATGACTAGACAGTGACAAACACATCTCTGTCTCCTGAGTACCATGGGGCCAGTAAGAACCTCCCTTGTGATCAGAGGGTCCCAGTTCATATCTCCCTGCCTCAACCAGGGGGATGAAGAAGAGCTCTGTTAGCAGGACAGGGTTCACAATGTTTAGCTCTCTATCCCTCAGTGGCAAATAAAGACCCTGGGCTGTGAAACACAACATGTAGCTTTCCAGCCACATGTCTCATCTGTACACAAAGCTTGTTCAGGCTACTGGAGAATACTGAGCTACAAGACAGTCCAATGTAATACAAACACAGACTGTATTATGCAGTTCATGTGACAGTGGTGTCAGCTCTTCTAGAGAGTCTCTGATGGAGGGAGAACATCACTTAGTATGTGAAACTAATATAATACAGATTTACTTTCCCTTGGCAGAAAACCAATGTACAATACACAGTGACTGTTTAGTTTAATTAAACAGCCTAGAGAGAGTAATACTGTATCTTATTAAGCCTTTCCTATGTTAATGTTAGTTAATGCAATACCAATATCTGACCATGCTTCATAGGAAAAGGAACATTTGATTGTATTTGACTCTAATACAATAAATTGTTTGCTCCTGCCAAAGCGTTATGCTGTGCTACAGAGGACCAGAACTGCAATAAAATGCACATCTGCTATTTGGAGATATAGCACTGAGGAGAAAGATTAGCATTGACAGGATGAAATACCACATAGGATTTTCTTCCTTTCCAAGCATACAGAAATTAAAACCAAGACTGAGTAATATTATTTTTTGTAAGATAATTTCCCCATCAGAAACAGAATGTGATGAGATCAGATACATGCTGGCATATCACCATAAAACAGAACATGTAGAGTCTCGAAACAGTGATTTGATGAAGTGAGGAGATAATGTAGTTAAACTGGATATTTGCAGAGCATGAATGTCCTTCACACAGATGTCAGTAACCCAAGTCATACTTATTTTAGAACAGCTAGACAGAATTCTTTATAGGGACATATTTACTAATAAAAAGTAATTGAGAAACAGTGAGATATATAACAATAGGCTGGTATCATTTGTGTCATAAACAGGAATAAAGATGCTGGCATTAACTGTATGATTTGTGCTGTATCATACGATGATTATTCAACTTATTTGTTATCAAATTATTTCCAAAAGAAGGTGTCTATAAACACAGAAGAGCTGATTACTAAAATAACTTTCCCTAGGTTATCCAGCAAGAAAACCTCTTGCAGAACATGGATGACCCGAGCCTCGGCTTAGTGCTCAATCGATCAAGTTATCAGGTCTAACACACTATCACCAGCGAATATTTTCTAAAATCTCCTAGGATTCTTGCGAAAAAAGTTGCTTATAATGGCATTTCAGATAATTTTAGAGAATCCTGGAGGTGCTGAAATTTCTTTGAAGATCTTTCTTGATCACCAAAACTATTTTCAAATGGTCTGTTTCAATGGTTATTTGTGAGGGAACAGAGTCCTTCACAGATATCAACTTCACCTAAAGATTAAGCTTCTACATTGCTTATTTGAAAACCATGACATTCAACAGATAGCTCACCACCCAGCCAAGTGTCTAAAAGCATTTATCCAGTCATTCATTGCAATGTAGTTCAAAAATAATTTCCTAAGTAAGCCCAAAGTAAATATTAAACTGTTTTTTTTCTGGTTTTTGCTCCTTACCCTCCTACTGAACATATAAAAACCTGCACATTCCTGCACATTAAATATACTCCAAATTTGCAATTCTCCATCCTATTCAGTAGGTTGTTAAACATTGCTAGAGTAATTGCCAGTTAAATGTACTACTCCCAGGCAGAGCAGAACAGTATTTCTGTGTCTCATTTCTTTCATCACATTCATCATTTTATCAAAGGGAAACATGTTGAGCATTCTCCATTACAGAACAAATAATTCAGTGGATTGTTAATATAGATTAGACATTAGGAAGAAATTCTTCCCTGTGAGGGTGGTGAGGCTCTCGCACAGGTTGCCCAGAGAAGCTGTGCCTGCCCCATCCTTGGCAGTGTTCAAGGCCAGGCTGGAAGGGGCTTGAAGCAATGTGGTCTCATGGAAGGTGTCCCTGCCCATGGCAGGAGGGTTGGAACTGGATGAGCTTTAAGGTCCCTTGCAACCAAAACTATTCTATGATTCTATAACACATGAGTTCCTAATAGAAAAATTCTCTTTATTCTCAGACACAAAGTTATTGTGGCCTTGAAATGGAAAATAACAGCCCAGTCACTAGAACATTAAACTCATAGTCTGTCACCTTGTGCCTCAGGTAGTAGACCAAGTAGGACACAATTTGTGTTAGGTCTCACAGAAGACAAGTTTTGCAACAAGTTTCACAACATAATTAAGATATGTTCCTGAACAATAACAGTATTTCTTGTCTCTCTTTAGTCACACACAGTAGGAACTGTTTCACCTACAGCCACACTACAAATTTAAGCTAGGGAATAGAGTTTCACGTTTTAGTTGAGGTTCTCTGGAAGATTTTGACATAATTACTGATGTCCTTCAATTTAGGCAGAATTAACACTGAGTTAAATATATAATGTCACCAACTGATGGGGATTTCAGAAAAACCAGCAGAGAGCTGACCTTCTGGAATTGTTTCTCTTTGAGGTAGGGAGAATTTCAATGGGGGAATGACGTTAATAGATGTATGTGTGTATTTACACGAGCTCATACAGACACACTTAAAACATAAAGTAATTTTATCTGCTGTCAAAACACAGGGTTATCTGTCAGTATCTACACAGCAGAAACCAGCTTGGTTATGGCTTCTAATGCAGCAGCATCTACTAGTAAGAATGGGAATAAATTTAGAAATGGCTCAAAGTCTCGTAGTTACATTTGCTTCAGCCTTTTAGTAGAAAACGAATATCCAGTCTCAAACATCCTGGATGCCAGAGCTGCTTTCTGAGAGACTTATAAGTTACATCCTACAATATGATATTAAACTCATCATTTTCTGCTTTAGAGGTGGAATGCAAAATGATTCAGATGCCTTATAAAAATCATCATGCAATTTAATTCCCTCAAGTGTCTTTTCTTTGCGCTTACAAGTAGCAGCAGAGATTTTCTCTCTCACACTCTCTTCCTTAAGTAAAGCTGTAATTACCTGGATGACCCAGCTTATAGAGTTGGAGAAAACAAAGGCAGAGGTAGTGTTTCTTTTCTCAGTGTGTCAAGACAGAAACCACTCACTAAGACAGAGACAAGGATTGAACCCACTCCCTACAAAACAACAGTTAACACTCATTGCCTTGAAAAGAATGGCCTTTGACTCTTCTTGCCACTTACGACACAAAACCAGAATAAATAAATAAGCAAATGAATTTCTGCTCTAAAGTTCATTTGAATCCCTGCCTTTGTGACATGCACTTCACAAAGTTCTCTGGAGTCAGTCTAAAGTTTCTGGTAGCTTGATAAATATACATATAAATATGGAGCAGGGGGAATAAAAGAAATAATGGTTAAAGAATAAAAGCTTACATGAATTATAATGATATGAAATAGTCAAAATAGTACAGAAACTGGAAAATGGTTCATGATGACATGTAAAGTTTTGAGAAAATATATTCTCACTTGTCTGCATTTGCATTTCATTAGCTGAATGCACTTGAGAGGTCACATTAAAGAGCAAAAGGAAATAAATATGTTAATAGATAGTGCTGATATGACCAAAGTTTGATTTTGAACAGTGCAATTATGGTTCTTAAGGAAACAGAGATTTGATAAATAAATAAATAAGTAAAAATCAATAAATGCTGTAATAAAAGGATAAATGTGCATTTTGCCCAGAACATGAGCCACTAGAGAGACAAGTGATGCAGCAAGAAGCCAGCTCTGTCCACCAGCTGTCACTTCAATATGGATTTTATTAATTCTTGGGCATAGCAATTGTTTTACAGAGTGAGCATCCAAAAGCCTTCTTCACTCTAATATTTCATACATGGGATGAGATAAACTCCTTGCAATGTTTTATACAAACTGCTAAACCCATGGCTTGCCATTAGCGGTAGAGAATATAACAGCCTTCAGGCAAACTTTGCACTCTCACTGCTAAGACACTGTTCGAAGCAAATGGCAAACGGTTGGTACAATATAAGGATTTGCCCCTTTTGGTTCACAAGAGATTCAGCCAGGGCCGGAATCTATCAAAAGAAGATTCTGCATAGATCTCAAGTATATTCATTCATGACTGTACCCCATACTTAGTTAAACAAGTTCTGGCCCTTTGAACTCCAGAGAACTCTACACAGCACCTTGTATAGCTCAGCAGGGATGTACAACCTTGCCTCTTTCTGACTATACAATGGAATACAAATTGTCTGGATATGGTTCATGTCTTCAAGCTTGTTTGGAAATAATTGCACTTGGATGCCTGGTATGCCCAAATAATTTTGGTTATAGATCTACTTTCTTCCCATAATTTTTTTCTGCCAAATTTGAAAGGGCCATCATAAACCTTCATGAAAACAAAAAAAGTGCTATACTTCCAAGAAAATTTCCCTATGCCATTATTTAGAACCCCTGACAAATCAGCCCTACAGTGTTATCTCCAGTTTTGGAGAGGAAGTAAGCCACAACTTATTAGAAGCCAGATTTCAGAGGTGTACCACTATCCCTTCGTAACCACAGGAACATTATCTCTCTCCTGCCATACATCATTTCATGGACCACCTGATCCATTCACCATTGTAGACACCAAGTCATCAATTAATATGAAGGACAACAGCCAATTTCTCCTTATTACTGTAGACATTTTTGCACATTCTGACAATGTCTTTTAAGTGTCCTTCAAGAAGCAGCTTGCAAACACAGATGTGCCACTAACTCTGCATGACCTTCTAGTAATTCTTCATAACAATTCATGAATTTGGTTCAGATTATTTCAATGATGTTCCACAAGCTGCTGCCTTTCTGAATGAACCACTCCAATCCACTTGCCATTCAAAATTAATTATTTACCTACTCAGTTGCATGGCAAGTTCTCAATCTACATAACGATTACCTCTTAATGATAGACATAATCTGACATGACTCATTAGTGTCTCAAAGAAGACAGAGGAAAAGCTTCTGTTGGTTCCATGGATTCATAAAGCAAAAGGATTGCATGCCCATCAACATTGCTTTCCTGCCTGTCTCAAAAAGTAGAGGATGCTTTTATCTACATAAGAAGATGTGACCCCCTTCAGTGAGCTTAAACCCTGCTCTGGTGAGCCCATTGGTAGCCCTGAAAGGAGCTAAACTCACTATTTTGGCCTCAGAGTGGGAGGTCAGCAACATGCATATTCTAAAATCCTAGCTCTTTATGTGCTTGCTTCTCTCACCTGCCAGTACAGATAACAACACCTCCTGAGGATTAGCTGACGTTTGTAAAGCACTTTGACGATATAAAGCATCACTATGTGTACAAGTTAAGTATTAATTCATCCACCAGGCTGATTCACTCTTTGACCCCTCAGCAGTTAGTGTCAGCTCTGGCAGTTTCTGCAATTCAGGCACCTGTCCACCAGCTACTGGACTGAAGCCAGCAATTCACACAGGTCACAGAAGAGCCGTCAGATGGTAGCAACATTTGGTCACGACAGGCCTGAATTGGATTTGAAAGGGTGACCTGGAGGTGAAAGGCTCTATCAAGAAGCCACTTCTGTTCAAACGCATATTAAGTTAGAGAGGGGCCAGAGACCCAGATCAAGTTTAGACAAGGCTTTTGGCTCAGCTGCATGTACGATTCTTGTTTGATTTTTATCCT
Organism: Forpus xanthops; assembly: GCA_032466535.1. Classification (NCBI taxonomy): domain Eukaryota; kingdom Metazoa; phylum Chordata; class Aves; order Psittaciformes; family Psittacidae; genus Forpus; species Forpus xanthops. The sequence goes on along the minus strand of JASSUY010054717.1, from coordinate 72,433 downwards.
AAATGCATAGGAACCAGGAAATATACTCTTCTGGATTTTGGGACTCACCCCAAGGCAAAACTAGAGGGGTGAATCTAAACAAGGACTGTCATTGTTCTGTTTCATCTTTTCTCTCTCCATACAAGAACAAACACGCATATACATTCAGCAACGTGGGTTTTGATCTTCACAAGCTCTGAAGTCTTTAGCTGCTTGAATAATTAGAATAAAGCATTAGGATTGAACTAGGTCTTGGGGCACCACCATACCCTGAACTTTGCTGATCTCACTTGTCTCTGCCTATCTCAGACCTCATTTCTATATCCCCCCACCATATGTCCTGTAGAACAAGCTCTCTAAATCAAGCCTTACTCACTTGTCTGGTACTGAACAGCACTGGTTCTACAGAAACAGGATTTTTCAGAAAAGAGAGGAGAGAATTCTGGCAAAAGAATCAACAGCTTTTGGGGAGAGGAAAGGAACTCTGCTGCTGAGAGATGAGGAAAGAAAATGAGAAAGATGGGGAGGGAGAAAGGACGAAAGAGAGGAAGCAAGGAAGGGAGGGAGAAAGGGAGAAACAAATTGAGTCAGTATCTGTTTCCTTATTCTGATAATTAAAGCAAGAAAATTGGATTACAAAACAGAAATATCTAAATGACTATAATTTCACCGGGTAATTTAATTTGGCTCCTATCTGGTTCTGAAAGTTTGCTCAGCTGAAGTGCTCCCAGTAGCTATACTGAGGGGGTTTAGCACCCCTTGGTACTGTTAGCTAGACAGCCACTTGTTTGTAGTGTAACTATACGCAAGTCATTTAATGTCTTCAGGCATCATTAATTTCTGCTTACACATCTGAAACTATATTAAGCTGAAGACTTCCTGTTCAGCTATTCACTTCATTGCAATATTAATAGTTTCATGTTTCACCAATAAGGTTTAATTATACCTCTGCAGAACCTTCTGACCGAGGTACACTCTTTACTTCACAAGTACATAAATAAGGCACAAAGGCATTGCCTGCCTCTCCTCCAATTACAAAGGCAAAGAGTGGTTGACTCAAAAACAATAGCTAGGAGTTATGGCTGCCTATTCTTTAATTTCCTAGGAACTATTCAGTTAGACAAATTGCATTTAGTCAGATCAAACTCTTTAACAACCAGTTGCTCTAGTCTTTCAGATAGTATACATCATTATTCACTATTTCTTACTAAATAAGTAACAACTGGCAGAAAGTCATGAGACAGAAAACCTAAGGTGAACAGAATAAAATGTGGTTTTAATTAGCTTATACTGCAGAACTTACTGCCACCAGAGTTTGGCCAAAACAGAGATAGACTCAAATATCGTTCAGATAAATACAAAGATAAAGATTACATTATGTTATTGCATACAAAGCAGCGGACACGATTTCTTGATCAGAAAATCCCCAAACCACACATTACCAGAAGATTTGCCCTGTTCTTAGTCTATCCCTTAGCATCTGCAATAGGTCACTGGATACTGAGCTAAACAGATCATGGGTTTGGTGTGGTATCATTGTTCTTATTTTTCAACTAGACCTTAATTTATGCTGCAGAATGAGACTTTCATAGTTTCTAAAAAGCCGAAGTGTTGATTGGTGGTGAAAAGTATACATATTTCTACAGATTGAACTGCTTACTTTAGCAAGAGGCTGAACAAATGACTGTAGGGTCTAGATAAAGCTTTCAGTTCAAGGAGCCCCTAAAACAATGATAAGAACAAGCTAGATGTCAGAGGTTCATTTCACACATGCGAAATTTCTTATTAGGCCTCTGAGTGGTTTTTTCCACCTATTAACAACATAGTAAGAAAATCTCATTAGTTGGACCTATGAGAGAACCAGTAGTGATTGTCCTTATTTTACACAGATCCATGTGGAGCAAGAAACACATCTGCATGCAATCTGCAAACCAGCCTGGTCAGGTGGAAGGAAATAACACAAAATATGTCATTCGAGGGTTATGTGGCCACCTACTTGCTTGGAAGACAGGTAGGCTGTGGATGGACATTGCACACATGCTTTACTAGTGATTGAGAGCTGAAAAGAAAATAAACTCTCTTGACCTTCCTGGCACAGCAGGGAGCTGCCGACAGGAAGCTGCTTGCCACAAGCAGAAGCTGTCCATGGTCATTAGCTCTATTCTGTTCCTTTGCAAGTTGTGTCTTTCTTTTCCTTCCCTGTGCTCAGTGCAGGAGACAAACACATCCAAGTAAGAGATAAAAGTGAAAGCTGATAAACAGGAACACAAAGAATTGAGAGATTAGGGACTATACATCAGAAATAGCTACTGAGGGGAAGGACCACAAGCTAACAAATAAAACAAAGAATTATCTCTTGTTGACCCAAGATTTATCACCGACTGTAAGAATATGGTTTTTTTGGGTTTGACCTACTCAGAGACAGATCAGCACAGTATTTTGCACCAAACTGCAGAATGTTTTCTTTCTATCTAGCAGTATTTATTATCTGTACAGTGTCATAAAAGCTAAAACATAATGGTCATTCTGAAGTATCTGCTTTTACAGCTGAAAGTACAACATTTTCTTTTTGCCAGGCACTTAGCATCAGTTGTGTCTGAAACTTTTTCCTCCACTATTTCCATACCCACACTGGACAATAGGTGCACATATTGCTGCAGGTACTATCACCTTGTGCTCTGATTGTCAGACCAAACAGCAGAGCAGCTAACTGTGCATGTAAGTCACAAGGTCTCAGTGTATCCCCTGCAAGCACGTATTGAGGACCACAATATTTTTTACATACAGAAAGAATATCTAAGTCTTGCAGAACATCAGGGGCTCAAGATTCAGCACAGTGGTATTAGAAATAATCAGTGTGACAACCTCAAGAGGCTTCACCAGACTAAACAATGATACAGTAGGACTCTGAAGAAAGACATTTCCCACTCTAGAGAGCAACAGCTGACCCACACTACTGATGGTTGACTTGGAGATTTAGGCAGCTTTTGTCTGCTTTTTTCTTCTATGTGTGTATATAAACAAAATATGTGTGCATATAAACAAAGGGGGTTAAAGTGCATCCTTAAATACAAAGAAATATTTTCCACTTGTTTTCATCCTTCTCTTCAGTAGCTGTTACAGCTGCCTGTAATGGGTGGCAAAGCAATTTGCTCTGAATTGTAGGTATATCAGACCAACATTTGGTCTTTGCTCTCCTAAATGCTGCATCAACACTTGATGGTCCACATACTGTTTTCAGGTTGAGTCTCCAAACACTGGAGTCACTAGCCAAGTCTATGATACGTGTTGCTGACTGCTTCAGGAGATTGCCCCTACATTATGATTACATTGTGAAGCAATACTGCAATTTAACCCCAGTATGCAGCTGAGCCCCAAACAGCCACTTGCTCACTTCTCCTGCATTGGAATAGGGGAGAGAAGCAGAAGGGTAAAAGTGAGAAGAAAAGGTTTACCCTCTTATTCCAAAAACAGGCCACAGAGCAAGACAGAAACCAACTACATACAACAGCAGCATAGTAAAAGTTGTCTGGAGGCAGGAAGTGATTGCACAAAACTTTGGCAAACCAAACTTTCAGTGAACTCGATTTTTTTCCACACTTTCCCTAGCAGTTTCCTCCCATCTTCACTCCCACACACCACAGTGTGAGCTGGAGAAAGTCTGGAAGTATTAACAAAGCTCCCAGCTTTTCCAACCACTTCCCTTTAACTTAGGATTTCTCTGAAGGGAGGAGGTTTCTGCTATCTCTGATGGTTGGAACCTGATCCTGTCATCATTAGCTTTCTCAGAAACTCTTCATTTGTTGAATGTTGGTCTGTAATAAGAGGCAGGAAGGACAGTTATTTTTATAGCAACTACCTGCCAACAGATTTCAATTCTTTATCCCTTCAAAATCCCGCATCTGTCCATGTCTCCAGGCACCAGTGGGAAAAGCTCTGCATTAGTTATTTTTATTATCAACATAAAAATCTTTCCATTTATTTATTTATTAAGAAAAAAAAGCAGCTATCTACAAAACTCAGTCCGTTTTGTCCTCAGGCAGACATTTAAAGCTGCCTGCCAACTTCTCTTCTTAATAAAAAAAATAAGATAAAGTCTTTATTACACATAGTGTAACAAAATATGACCAGCTACCTTTACCCAGCTGAGACATGCACCATCCATTAATCAGGCAAGAATTCTATAACTGGAAGAAGAAACATCTGATAAAGAATGTGGCCCCATTTCTGATCCTGAGCCACCAACGGGTCCTGACAACAGCACTGAGCCCCTCAGCATGCCCCATGTAGGAGGCAGCCAAGTCCACACTGCACAGTGAAACGGGGACAGATGCTGAGCTTGTTCTGACCCACTTCCAGACATACAAAAAGAAGAAACCTGCCATTTCAGAGTGAGGAGGGCTCTACTGCATGATGATTCCACTTCTGGGATTCAGGCGCTGTGTGATGCTATACCAAATGGCTTCTCCAGCTCTTCCCTAGCACAGCAGAGAAGGGTGAAGCTTGTACTGTGTGGTTGCCATTGGGGGACACCAGCATATCTTCAACCAGACCTCCTTGAAATAATCCACTGTGACTTTGCTTTTGCTTCTAAATAGTAGAAAAATGAAAGTATATTCCAAACCAGTTTCATGCACAAATGTCTCTCAGACATCATAGCAAGTGATGAGAATGGTACCATAATGGTCTACCTAATGGTACCCATAATGGCCTACTTCATAGTAAGCATAGTCCCCAAAAAGCAGGAAGGATTTGGACCCCTCGCCAGCATATGTGTCAGAGCTGCTGCCTGCACTCTTTTTAAGGCTAGTGACTGGCATGTTAAACCCAAACAACACATCTTAGACTGACACACGATGAAACACATTAGGCAGATGGCATGTTTTCTCTGCACAAGCCAGTGCCAGAATATTTCCTTCTAACGATCTACTGCTCTTGCTCTTACAGCAAAATTAGTTTTAAGTAAAAAGAAACAGAAAAATACATAACATGATGAGAGCAAAGATTACTAGGTGAAAAATATATCAACAAGAGAGGGGTTTTGTTCTTTCAATTCCACGCTTTTATTTATATATATATGTATTGTTTATAAAAACAAACACCCTATTTTGTCAGACGTGAAAAGTCAAAATTTACATTTAAATGGAGGCATTTAGGTGTTTTTTTTTTCTCCTCTCATCTTCTGAATGCAGAGTACAACAGGCTAAAAACTCTCAATTTTCCTAAATGGAAGGATAACAGGTGAAGTTTGCATTCTGGGAGCTATTCATTTAGTGAACAATGTTCAACTCTGCAACGACCAAAGCCCAGCTGATCAAGGGGAGAAGAGCACTGGCTATTAGGCCTGACAGGGATTTTCTCAACAGCTGAGACCAGGAGAAGCTGTGATCTCATTGTGCTCTGTTCCCAAGGAGGAAATTAAGCCAAATACAGCTCTCCAAGGGCAACACCTACATTTCCAGATGTACAGTGGATCGCTATCCAACTGAAAATCACTACAATTTTAGAGATTCAGTGCTACAGTAGCCCTGGTTTCATTGCTGAAACAACCGCAGATGTTAAAACGCAAGGTGGTCTGCTTGTAAAAGAAAATGAGAGCACTTCAAAAAAGTCCATAATTGCAGAGTATTAAAGCCATTTAAAAGATTGGAAGTAGAAGCAAATACTGGATGACCCTTAAAGCTTGCCATCAATTACATCCTTTTTTTGTTTTCCTTTTTTCTTATTTTCTTCCTAGTAAGGAGATGAGCACTGATTCTAACTAGAGAGCCTATCAAACAACTGCACTTGCAAACAGCATGCTCAGAAAATGCCACCCTGGTCCACAGAAAGGTACAGCAACATTTTTAACCACTTTGCCTCACTGGAGCACACCAAGAGTAACAGATGATGTACCATAGCAGCTTGTTCAATTCTGGTCTGTATTGTTCCTCTCTGGCTTTTTTCTGACTTAGAGCTGATCCATAATGCTGAAATGACGCTGGCAAAAAGTAACCTCATATTTTTTAAAGCGAGGGTTAACCACACATCCTGCCAGCGCTTTGTAGTGGTTTATGTTGATTGTTTTTAAATGTCTCTCGTGTTATATTGAGTGAAACCCATAATAGCCCTCCCCCCCCCTCACCCTCCACACCAATAAAAATAGTCTGGCTGTATTTTAAAAGCAAAAGAAGTAGTAATAAATGTTTGGAAAAGGCACACATACAAAATCTAAATGCCTAGGAGGTAAGAGTGTTATCGCTATGTACCCAGCACTTATTCACTGGAAATCACTGACTCACTTTAAAATTGCAAAGCAACAGTGTTTCTCATCTCCCAGGACTAGAAGCTATCCCAATCAGTACACTTATATCAGAAAGCATATTCTGATGTTCACCCAACATCACATTTGTCCCTCTATCTTTGGCCAATTCTGGTTTTTGCCAGCCTCACAAACAGCAAAAGGGTCTATTGTTTCTGCAACAAACAGTGCCAGCTTCCCCAGCACTTCCCAACGTAAAATCATTACCTGCATTAGTTAGTTCCAGTGCATTCACTCCCTTGATCAGCCCTTTCTTTCAGGTGTCACAGCCCCATTGTGGACTGATCCTTTGTTTTTACATGCATATTTCTGGAAACAAGGACAGCCTCAAAAACTCTATCCTCCCCAGTTCCCCCACAGATTGATCACCACTCATTGCAAGGACCATACAACATGACAGGCTGGAAGTCCATGCCATGGCCTAGGAAACCAATCCAACTAGGAAAAAAGAAAAAGTCTAAATTTCTGGAAGTTCTTTTTTTCCAGCCCAATCCGCTGCTTGAGCTGTTCATATATTGCCTCCCCCCCAAAAAAGAATGAATTGTAACCATATGATTCATTCAGAATTACTGCGTGCAGGGGTGGGGGTGAAGGAAAAGTACAAGAGAACAGGAATATCTTATGCAATTAATTCTAAATTTAAGACTTACCCTGACACAAAAAGGGTTTTAACTACGATGAATCTGACCCTCAGCTTTCTCCTCAAAAAGCTGGGAACATCTGGTTGCATCTGGAGCACTAGGAGTTGAGTAACTAGTGCTCAATACTACCACCTGGCAGTATTCAAGATGGGTCTGAGAAGTCTACTCAAGAAATAGCTGGTCAATGCCTCATTTCCTAAACTCATGTCTCTATGACTGTGTCAGACATTGTGAGCCAGCTGTGCCCTGTGATACTGTCTATAGGCCCCTGCCCTACTCTGGTCACAGATCCAGGATGTGAAGCCAAGGTGGGTGGTTTCTTCTCATGCTCCGTGGCTTCTATTGGGAGGACACCCAGGCATAAAAGCAGAGACTCAGGATGACTCCCTAGTCTTGGCTGTCCTGTGAAGCACAGCCTCCACGTAGTTCTCTTTCTCAACACCGTAGCACCTTGGTTTTATTTGTTTTTGTCCTTAAAAAAGCAGCTCTTCAAATCCATCCAGTTGCCTGAAATCTTCAAAAGCAAATAAGTCCTATTGACACAACGTGGCAGGTTTCCCAGAACCACTGTCCCTTCAGTTTTATGGATGAGCTCAAGGCAACCAGATACGCTGTCTTTCAAGACATGCTGGTAATTAAAGCCTACCATACAAAAAAACCCACTAAGATAATGTTGAGATTTCTATGCCATTACTACAGCCACTGTAATGAGTGCTTTAGCGCACCATGGGGAAACAGATGCTGTTCATGGACACAGACATATCTCAGTAAAAAAGTAGGAGGATTTTAGTTCAGATAACCCTTAGGGTAAGATTTTAGCTTCTGAAGCAATATCAGCTTGATTCAGCCCTCAGCTTTCCCAAAATCCATCAAGAAAATATTACAGGGTCCTGTGAAACATTCCCTTTCTTTGCCTTCTCTTAGATAACCTATTCTAACAATACTACACAAGGGTTGGTTTATTTACACACTTTTCTTGTGCTGTCCATGCCCAAAATGTCCAAATCTGGCATCTATTAATTCCACACAAGTGAACTCAGCTGGACAAGAGGATATCAAGTAATATAAAATGTCAGCTTTCATGCTATATGGATTAAGCCAGCCATGTAATCAGGCACTCTTTATGACGGGCATATCATAGGTAAGCAGTGGTGACACAGTTTATCAGGTACCAAAAGCTGCTAATACATATGCCTGATTCTGACTCTGTAGGAATTTTTCACTCAGCAGTCCCAAACTTTGGCACATGGTTATCACAGCTAGGGGAAACCATTAAACCTCCTGGCTTACCTTCAAGCCCCAGCAAGGTTTAGCATGCCCTTGAATTAACCTTGACTCTTACCCAAGGGAATGACTATGCAATAGCTTGAAAGAAGCAGCACTAACTGGCTGCAAACATATAAGCATTGGGACAGAAAAGGGAAACCCCATAATAAAGCAAAGGAGCTCCCTTTTCATTCTGTTTCTCCAAATACTAGGCAACTTAGCTCTATAGGCTTCTGTGCTCCTCCAAGTAATGGCAACTGATCCCCAAAGGGCCAGGCACCAAATAAAGCTGAGCTACGTTTCATGCTGAATATGTAACTTCTCTGGAACGGCTTCTCTGCTTCACGCTGGTGTGAAGAAACACCTTCCAGGGTGGCCGGATAGACACTGGGCTCTGCAATAGAGATTCTCTCTGTATATAAACCCACTCTGTTTCCAGATAGCAGAAGCAAAACTACATGACACTTCCCTGAGTTACTTGAGGGATTCTTTTTGGACCCAATTAGGTATTTCCACATTTTTTGTGTCTATTCCAACAAATAACATCCTTATATTCTTTCCAATAGCCAAGTTGTGGGGAAAGGACTTTTTTTGGAAACAGCTTTCAATGAACAATAAACCTGGCACACATCTGCAGTCAAGTGCCTCACATCAACTGGTCCAGCTCAAAGACACACAGTCCTTAGCACTGTCCCAACTTTGTAGCAGTGTGCTCCATGTCATTATATCCACAAATTTCCCTGTACGAGAGAGATCTTCATATGAGTCTTTCTCGTCCCCCCAAATAACCCCACAAGAAAACAGCCTGCAACTTTATGTACAGTTCTTTGACAAGACTATAATCTTAAACTGCAGGTGGGAAGCAAAGACACAAAGCTCAGTGACAGCGAAGAGATGCAGTGTGTAAGCAACATTCAAAACTGAGATGTTTTCTGTGTTAGCATGTTGAATTTGTACTGAATACCATCATACCTAAAACCATGCTGGGTTGTTTGCCTACTTGAAAACAAGCAACCTGTCATCATGCAATGCTAGCAGGTAATATGGCTCTCATGGTGGGTGTTTGGGGGTTTGGGTTCAATTTTGGTGTTGTTTTGTTTTGTTTTTTAGTTTGGGTTTGTTTTCTTTTTTTTGGGGGGGGAAGGTGTTGTTTGCTTTGTTTTTTTTAAAGGTTTCCAAGGTTCCTGTAAATATCATTGAGTTGTGTGTAAGGCTGTGGCATTTTGCTCTCGCTAATACCCGGAAATTCATATACACACATTTTCAGATGTTTATCTAGTGAAAACAAAGACTGACTCAAAGCATCACAAGAAAACAGAGTGAGTTGTTTTCTTCCTTTACTTTTCTGGGACTCAATAATATTGTCAGTTTCTCTTTCACTCCCAATTCTATTTTGTCTTAAGGCTCTGCATCTTGGAAGACTGTGAAGCTGCTGTGTGATTTTTATCTCCATGATTAAAGTGTTACACTTTATTGAGCTCTTTGCATCAGCACCAAAATCTGCAATGCAGGATTTTACATAACACTTCATTTTCTCCTCGCACCATTACTGTTATTAACCTGGTGGCAATAAACAGAAAATACAGCTTGGCTCATGATGTACTCCTGAGTTTTTTCTCTGTGTGTGCGTAACAGAAAAGGAAAAAGAAGAAAAAGAATGGAAATGAAAGAGCCTCCACCCTGTGAAAGATTAGGAATGGCTGCATAAACTTGTATTTTCCCCAAAGAACAGTCACAGCCTGTCAGAGTTAAAAAGAGAAATACTGTGCCATAGCTTCTGAATATAAGGGTTTCTTCTAAACCAAAAGATCAGAGAAGAAAGAACATCCAAAAGACTTCAAAATTTTTCAACTCATTATTATTCTTCATTAAACTTCCCAGATGGAAGATTTGATTGATACCCTCCTTTGGAACACTGCACTTCTCTTTGTTTAAATGTTTGTTTAAACAATGAAGTTTGGAGAGCATATCCGCCACCAGGATACCAATCAGGGTTTGAAAAACAGCTGAAGAGCTGTATGTGCATGCCAACACCGACGACCTTCACACTCTATCAATGGATGGAAACCACATACTTCACAGACATGAGATCTCATGAGTACCCAAGAAAACAGAGTTAAATATTCAAATATCTGTAGGAATCTGGGTTACTAACAGATTCTCTTTTTTGCTGAAGTGGGACAGACATTTAGGCTCTGGAGTGGAAGTATCAAGATCTGAAAGCAGGACCACAAGAGTCATGCAGAAAGAGGTGGGTCATCCATGAACAAATGGTCACTAAAAGTGGACCATAGCGTAACAGTAATGAGAGAAAGAGAACACCAGAACAAGAAATTATCTAACTTGGCATGTCATGGAGAGAGCATTCAAAAGCGAGGTCAGCACTGGTATGAACTAACAGCAATGCTTCAAGGGCTTAGATATCATCTTCAAAAAGAAAAGAAATAGGACCATAGTCTTGCTCTGCTTCTCTTCTCTTTAGACAGTATAAGTACACTTTAGTAAGTCCTGAAGTGTTGGGGGTGGGAAGGCGTGGGATATCCAGAAAACCTCTTTCTAACCTGTTTTGATTTGGCTCCTGCAGCTCTCCATGAACTGTGCTATGCTACCATATCCACCTAAGGCATCTTCTTGCAGGAGTAGTTGAGAAAGTCAATGCAGATTGGGCTGAGTGGCATCGCTACAGCTTACCCTGAAGGGTTCTGGTTGGTTTTGAAGGATTGGTTTGTATTTTAACACAAGAGAATGCTTTTAGAAAGCTCTCCAAGCCTCTGCCCCTACTTATATGGGTTCCTGCTCTTTACTTTTGCTATTTATTTTTGCGCTTGTTCTTTACTCACAAATGCTGCAGTTTGAAATATAGTAGAACATTTTTCAGTTCGTCAGTGTAGTGTTTGCTGTCAAGGAGACGAAATGTTACTACTTTCCTCTGGAGAAGCTTAGGACATGATGGATGAAATGTCACAAATAATTAGACTTTTCTTAAGAATTACATTTTTTTAAACTTCTGTTCTCATGTCAACAGGTATGTTACAGATAGGCTGCATGAAAGGACCTGGGGAAATTTTAGACCTCTGAAAACGCAGTAATGTAATATCTGATAAGCCAGGGCACTGCACCAGCTGAGACAACCTTTAAACCACTTCCCCTATGAAAATTCTCAGCTATGAAAATCTGAGGCTAGTGGCAAAATCAGACAGGTCCAGTCCAGTTCCTGAATAGCGTGGACATAGTTAGGAATTTTAAGAAAGCTTGGGTTGGAACTAGATGATCTTAAGGTCCTTTCCAACCCTAGCTATCCTATGATTCTATGATAATAAGACCCAAATAATCTGACCCAAATTCCGTCCATTCCAGTATCTTCTTCTGACTGTGATAATTTGTGGCACTGTTAAACCTAGATATTAGAACATTCAGTGATAATCTAAGTAACTATGAGGCTTGGAGGAAATAAAAGCTCGCTTTTACACTTTGAACAGAGACGTACTGCAGATAGGTAGATATTCATATTGCATAAAATTATGTGGGAGACAGACACAAACAAACCCTCCAACTCCGAACTCTCTCTGGATTGATTATGATAGCTGATCTGCACTTTGTGGATTGGGCACACATCTGTGAACATCCACAGTGTCTGCCAAATACCTGAGCATGCTGAGGAGAACTGCAGAAAAAAGATCACAGGCTACTTCTTCATTATTGTTATGAGTTTCTAAAGCTATCATCATTTTAATCTTTAAGTTTAAAAACTGCCAGATGTTATAGTGGGTAGGCAGTAAATACTGGATCAAACATAACACTGCAGCTGAATTATGCTTTGAAATCTTAAATTGCATGCAATGACTTTAAATTGCTTGCTTTGCTAGAAAGGCTGGAAGAACGTGAAGCCATGACACTCTAAATCACACTAATCAATGATGTAAATCGCAACTGACAGAACGTATCAATAATCAGGAATGCTTCAGGGGAACAAATCATAGGAATTACACACCTTTTAGATCTCCTTTCCATAACAAACTTATTGTCATTTATTGTAGTATCATCAGGGAAATATAAAGATTAATAATAATGTGGAAAAATTTACTTACCCTTTGACATGGAAATAAATTCTTATTTTTTAATCTACAGGGGAAAATATTCTCTCACATGTGTTTGCTGAGCAATCTCAGTTGATTAGAAATTATTGAACTAAAATAGAAGTGTTGCAGACCTGAAAGGATCACTGATTTTTCCTCAGGACATTTAAAATGCTTTTTTAATGCTAAATATTAACTTTATGCACATGTACACATGTGGAAGGGAAAGGGAGACATGAGCTTCCAATGCTCCTAAACAGAACATAGCTCATGGGGGACTTCCTGGTATTTCAGATACATATTATAGATACTGGTATTACCAAAACAGGGCTTGGGAAAATAGCGTTCGAATACCAGGAAAGGGGATAAACGCCCTCAAAACCTTTTCTCCTTATTCAGAGAATGAGACTGTGATCATCAGCTCATCTTTTAGGATCATGAAACAACAAAAGGAAATTGCTTTCTGACAGCCAACATGTTAAGAGAGAAAAGAGAGAGGCTGAGTAGCTTCTTGACTGTGTCACTTCCTTCCAGCAATACCTGATGAGATTCCCTGCCAATGTGGAACGTGCCACGCATCCTCTACATCGAAGAGGATCTGGAGGATATTTTATTGCCTTAGACTATCATGCTGCCTAGTATGGTATATAGTTGCAACTGAAAGTCACCTATTTCTCTATGAGGAGCTTGGAAGTTGATAAAAAACACCATCAAGCACTTATTTCACTGCTTCACAACTGTTTATATTCTAACAGCTGTGTACAGATTTATCAAAGTGAGGAGTTAAGTGCTTGCATTCTTTCTCTTCCTTAGTCAAGCCCATGATCACTTACATTCTGTAAAAGCTATGCATCCTTCCTCTTCCTTTACACTGCAGCCAGATAAAGCTCAGGAACACTTGTCAAATTTCTTGGAGTGAAATCATAGAGATGGTCCCATGATAGATTCCCAATCTATTAATCTACTGTTTCATGCACCACAGCTACCACCACTGTGTTACTAATGGAACAAGTCTCAATAAACATCACAGATAACTGTGGCTGCTGTTCAATATGCCTGTGCTCCCTATGGCACTTTTAATCTTTAGCTGGTCTTAAAACACTTCACCAATTAACTTGGAGTTATTGGTGTCACATTGCAGCTTGGCAAACTGAAGCTCAGAGGTAAAACAACTTGCCCAAGGTCATGCAGGATGTTAGAAAAAGTTAACCAACACTTTCAATTTCTGTCCATTATGCTGCTGCTCTTACTGGTATTGAAGCAGGTAGAGGCTCCAGCTACTGAACTAAAATCTCTGTTAGGCCCCATTTTCAAGTGGAGCAAAAGTGGAGGTTGTAACTGCAAAAATGACATGGGGATGAGAGGCTACTAATTTCTTTCTCTCCTACTTCTGTATAAGTACTTGATTTAGGGGAGACAGCCTCCATAGCAAATTCCAGTTTTTACCCCTAATGAATGTGGTCAAAGGTGATAGAAAGAAGCTGAGTTTCAGGGAAACTATTACTCATCCTTGCTATTTTCTCCACTTTCACACTGTGAATCTCACTTCCTTCGTTTCGGAGTTGAGATACAAAGAAGTATTCCAATATGAACACATACTTTTGGCTCTGTTCCACTAGACTAGAGATGAGGATGCAGCGTCAGCTACCTGGGAGCATAACTCCCAGCATGCTGATAGTCTGTGGATTTCTGTAGTTGGTTCCCTAGTCACTGTGCTCATTTATCACACATTGAAGATTGCTGTTTCATAATACTCCTGGCTATAACACTAGCTTCAGAAGGCCTTCCTTCCACTGGTCCCAAGCCAACAGAAATGGAAGGGGCAGGAAGCCTTTGTATCATGAAATGACATGTGCATTGATTCCTCAGTTCTGACATGGGCTTTGCATCTGACCTTCAAGTCATTCAGTCCTCTCAGCACTCACTCTTACAATGGGAACTGCAGAATGCCAGTCTGCCTAATTTTCATAAATCGCCACATCCTTGTGGAAGACATTTTCTCATAGTATATAGTAACACAAATTCAATGGGATGCCGAACAGAACAGGAGCTTCCAGGAACTGTTGTAGCTGTACTACAAATAACCTGTGATTACACAGACCTAAACACAGCTCCATTTCATTGTGCTTCAGGATGGAAGTGCAGGAGTTATTGTAACAGGAACACCCAGATAACCTGTTATTTGAAAAAGTGCTGTTTACTCAAGAAACCATCCTTACTTTGTATTTAATACTTTGTACTTCAGGTTAAATCAGTGCAGGAAATACTCCTTCAGTTCCAATATCTCAACAATAATGATGCAAAAGGTCATATAATACATCATCAATAAAATACTGTCTCTTGAAAATCAGTTTTGCCCCACTGTTTTCATATAGTGAAATAATTTTTGAAATCAAAGTGCCATTCTTTTACCCTGTCAGGAAGTTACAGACACAACATTCAGTTTCCATTTAAAAATCAAAGTGTAAAAGGGTAAAGGGAAGGAAAAAAACCCAACCAAAAATCCCTAACACAAATGTCAGTCAGGCTTGGCAACAAATGCAGAGATTAAATGTTACCCTTTATAGTTTGCAACCCAAACAGATCACTGAACTAGAGCACGACAGTAAAATCCATCGCACATATGCAGGCAAACCAACTAATCAAGTCTCCAGCTCACTCCAAGCTGAAAAAATGACCAAAGGGAAGAAAACCAACAAAACATTAGGCCAACTGAAAGAAGAAATAACACTTCAAAAATCAACCACATATAATAAACTGCTCCTGACACCGAGGGAAAAGTTTAAGGGCTGGGTTTTTCTTTTTTTCCTATTAACACGGCATTTTTACTCTGACAAATTCTCTTTAATGTTACTTGAACATAGGTTGCTCTAGCTGCACATCAAAATATGTTGGCTTGGTGTTTAATTTTGGGATACTTAACATTGTATTTTCCCAAGAAATGGCTGCTGTTTTCTGGAATTTGATGGCTCATTGAACTTCTAGGTAAAAGATGGTTTTACAGGGGTATGTTTCTGTACATTCTTTACAGTCCTTATAAAACCGCCTGGCCAGCCAGGGCAATCTAATTGCCTGGGGAGCACTTGGTAGGGGAAGGTTAATCTATGTGACCTCCATAGTTCATCTGAAACTGCTGCACAACTTTCTAAACAGCTGTCTATTTCTTCATCTGCTCTTCAGTTTCTGAGTGATTCCCAGGCACATGCTTTCTCAAGGATAGCTGGAAACAAATACAGAGGTGAACACAAGCACTTTTCTTCCTGTCCCTGTAAAACATGGACAGCAGCATAGATGAAGACTCAGGCAAAAGACGCACAAACACACAGTCGCTTGTGTACTAACCCAGGTGCAAACCCACATATATATATAAACATAATAGTTACATTCCAGCAGAAGTATTTCTATACCAACAAGAAATACAATTCAGCTGCTAGGAGAGGTGTATTATTAGTAGAGAGAGGTCCTTTTCAGTAATTAAAATCATTTGTCTGCTCTTGAAGAGGAAAGGACAAGCAGATACTATTCCTTCCAGGCTATAGTCCTTTTCCTCTATA
The DNA here is from genome assembly GCA_032466535.1 of Forpus xanthops. Classification (NCBI taxonomy): domain Eukaryota; kingdom Metazoa; phylum Chordata; class Aves; order Psittaciformes; family Psittacidae; genus Forpus; species Forpus xanthops. Next base: position 56,616 of record JASSUY010054717.1, on the reverse strand, counting down.
TTAATGTACTGGATTTTTAAGCTGATGATGGGTTATTTACCAAAATTATTCCGACTTAGAGCAAAGGGGTAGCTTTACACTGCTTGGAAGCCTTTCCTTCCCCATCCTCTGAAGCAGCATTATTCAGGATTGCTGCCTAAACCGTGAAACATTTTGTATCTCTACCCAGCCTTCTTTTCACCCCTTAACACCTCCTCTCCTCTTTCCCCCCACCCCATCAGCCCCGTCCCCCCAGCACAAATTGCCACACATCCGTACAAAGGACAAGCAGAGAGTAAGGTGACAGTTCTTTAAGGAAAGAATAAAAATGCAAATTAACAAACACCAAATTTGCTGTAAACATTAAATACTTCAGACATGAAACCTTCTGTGCTACAAGAGTGCTTTCAGCATTATCTATTCACAGCAGTTCCTCTGCTCCTGAGGGTCATAAACACTGAGAGATGGAGCCAGCAAAAAAGCTCTAGTTGAAATTCAGCTCACAGCAAAAGCAATTTCCGAGTGTGCAAAGTGCTGTCAGCAGGCCTGATGTTTGTGTATGAAATATAGACAATATGACTGGCCCATCGGCAGTCACTGTCAGCCTGATGGATGGTGCCTGAAAAGAAGTAAAGCGGCTGCCGTTAGGGCCCAGTCTATCAGACGCTTGATGGAGATTCGGGGGCTTAATAGAGGTAAAAGTTTCTTCTAATCGGACAAAATTTCCAGCAGTGATCACAAAGAAAATAAAAGGGATAGCAATGTGATATGAGGGCACAAGCAAGGCTTTCCCATCTCAGCCACAATACAAAACAGCAGAGGAAAGCAAAGCACTCTCACTACCAAGGTAAATTGGAATCTTTGTCCTTGGACCTCAACTGTTTCAGAGCAGAAGGGGCAGTGCTACAGCTCCCTATGTGCCCCTGGGATTCTCCACAGCCCAGACCGCTTGCAAAATGAAAACATCACCTTTGCAATTGCTCTTTGCAGCATGCCTGTTGCCGTGACAGGGGGGTGACAGGATATGGCAGGCAGATGCTCACACTGGTGCAGAAAAACATGAAGCAACAAATGTCCTCTCTCCTTTTACTATATGAAATCTGGAGTCCTGACTTTTTCCTCTTCTAATTACCTTTCCCCCTCAAGATTACTATGTTGGTAAAACCTCATGTGCAGTATGTGTGGTCCTCCTGCAATGAAAACACAGAGGGCTAAACTCCCCATCATACTTCATGCTATGGGTCCCTTAGCTCATGATGTCAATCAAAGACCCTCAGGCAGAAAAAGCAGAGAGTGTATAACAAAGGCACGGCACGGGTCAGGGAGCACACATGGTAGTTCAGTTACTAATACGTGTACCGAGAAACCATGAAAATCAAAAGGCTGTGATAAAATAACACTGACCACCTCAATAAAGGTTTGCAATGGTTTGCAATTAGAAGTGAGCCTGTGCTTCAAAGTTCAGGTTTCAGCCTGGATTCAAGCTGTATATATTTTGAAATGAAATTAACCCCCAGCTTTGATCCATCTCTATTTGAAGAGGCAAAGAAGCGCTGACAGCTAGCAATGTTTGCCTCCCTTCAGGTATGTGAGAAGGCAAGTTCACAGCAAGGGGCAAGGAAGAATTATTGCAGGTTCTCACTCCAAAAAAAGGACTGTCAAGCGGAAGAAACGTCAACAAATCCTTAAATTTCTTAAGCAAAACCACAACATGAATTAAGGCTAATGCAGAAGAGGAATTAAAAATGTGCACAAATTGACAAGCTCCTTAGGTCCAGCAGTCTGCCTAATATTTTGGAAGAAGAAACGTATTTCAGCAAGAAACTACAGTCTAAAAAACTTCCTTTTCGCTGGGACTTTCTACTTTTTACCCCATCATTACAAGTTCCTACTTGATGAGAAATAGAGTCAAGAGTGCTGCTGGGCCACTCGGGGAATTTAAAAGTGGTCATTTCTTTGCAGCAGCATTGAAGTAGATAATACTCTATCAAGAGAAACAATGAATGTTTCAGCGCTTTAAATGGTCCTGCCGCAGGACATAATACTCAACTCATGTTCAGAAGGACACAGCATGCTTGGTTAGCTCCCACCCGACCTTCCAGACATACAGCCTATGGCTTTCTAGTGGTTCTCTCACCTTCTGCATGCTCTGTAAAAATAGATTTATTCCCTGAATAACCTCTTTCCAAAGAGATATAGCCAGGGACAGATATGTTCCCGCTCTCAGGCTGGGAACTGGATTTCACACACTTTGATATTTCCATGACTCTCAGTGGAGCTGTTCTCTTGGGGCCCAGTTTATTTCGCCCCGGACTCAGCTGCATCCCGTATTCTGCATCCCAAAGCCCCATCCCAGGATTTGTCACAAAGGCTGGCAAGTTTCTGCTTACCAAGTACACAAGAATAAGCAGAACTCTGGTAGCAAAGCAACTCCTGACATTAATATCCTTTAACCTAGGCTCCAGAAGAGCTGCTAACAGTGAGCTTTTAAAGAAATTGCTGCACCTTCAAAGGTTTTAAACCAAGTTCCTTTATGCTACTACCAGGACCTGATGACTACCCTATTGAACTCACCAGCAGGCCATTAGAAGTGTGTCAGATTATATTAACTAGGCAATTAAAAAAAACACCCAACCAGCAACAAGAAGGAGCAGAGGACTCAGCACAGGAGGAGAGCCTGCCTCTCGTTTTGTAAATCCCCAAATTAGTTTTGAAAGGCCACTTTCAGCCCGGAGTTAAGGCCAGATTCACCCTCTGCATGCCTGCAATTGGCTGGATCTCTGCAGTAACATGATGAAACTGATTACTTATGATAAGTGACTGACATCGGACCCTGCCCAAAAGGCGAAGGAATGAAAGCTGCTGTGACCCCGAAATGAGAAGATTTTCTTTGATCAGCTCACTCAAACTTCTATAAAAATCATGACTTCTGGTTTCATGCAGGAGATCAAACAATTAAACAAACAGATGTGCGGATATTAATAACAAAAAGGTGTCGCGTGGGGGAAGCATTCAACCGCAAACAAGCCATTTATTTTAAGACTGAAGTGTTGCTGAAATTCCCAATCAGAAGAAGAAAGAATGATTTTTAAACGTGGTGTGGGAGGCATTTTAGAGAACTGGGGGTAATTTAAAGCAGAATATGCTTTTTTGATGAGACTGCCAAAACCGAGATGCCTCTAGATAAAAAATAAAACAACAAGAAAAAGTTAATTTACATACAGACAGAGCTGTCAGGTGAGTCGTCAGCAGAGAGAGAGATAACAAGTCTTTGGGTAACAACTCCCTTGTTAGGAAGATGGCAGCAAGAAGCAGGATCAAGGGAAAGGGAAAGTCACTGCACAGGTATTTTAAAGGAACAGTTAGCATTTTCTGTGGCTTAGAGAGGGGTGGAGGGGCTGAATATCACAGCTGCCTGCTCAGTGCACATACAGAAACTACCTGCATGAAGGATATATGCATAGCTGGGGAAATGGTTTAACAATATCTCCTATTTCTATAAAGCAAGACGAGGGTCTAAGCAGTTTAGGTCCAGACTCCAATCTCAGCTTTCCTCAGCTTTGTGCTGTTGGGTAAGGGGTAAGAAGGATATATTATATGAGGGGTTAAGTTAGACTCTCCAATGTAGTTAGAAGTGATTTCAGGAGACAATGGGGGAAAAGTTATAGGCCCTGTCCAATAAACCTCAAGGAATAACATACACACACACATACATACACACACATTCACTCGGGTGAAAAACCCATGATAAGGAAAACAATTGAAAAGCCCAGGTGGCTTCCCCATAAGAGCTGCAGAGAACAGGTTTCAGAGCCTCATCATCACTGCAGCTGCTCCTTGTACCCCATGGCATGCTCTGCTCTCAGAGCAGAGAAGATGGAAGGATCCTGCTGACCAAATCCAGCCACAGGCAAATAGCTGCACTGAAATCAACTGGTTTGATTTGAAGATCTCTTTTGCCAGCTTTACCTTTCCCTATCAACAAACTGCTTCCTGAGACCTGAGAGCCATCATCTGTTTTCGTTACTCAAAGATCCTCCAAAAACTGCAAATGCCCTGAGAAGATTTGATGAAAGAGATTCATTCCAACTTGATCTGTTCCACTTAATTCTATACCACAATGGATCTGTGGCATGAAAAAAGTAAAATTATTTTGTTGGGCTTAAATATTTTTACATTCCTGAAAAGAAATTAGAACCATAGAATAGTTAGGGTTGGAAAGGACTTTAAGATCACTCAGTTCCAACCCCCTTGCTACGGACAGGGACACTTCCCACTAAACCATGCCACCCAAGGCTATGGCCAACTCGGCCCTGAACACTGCCAGGGATGGAGCATTCACAGCTTCCCTGAGCAACCCATTCCAGTGCCTCACCACCCTTACAGTAAAGAATTTCTTCCTCATATCCAATCTAAATTATGGGATATCCCTTAGTATCTCAGTGATGATGGGAGAAAACTGAGATCCCAAGAAACAACACAGAGTGATCCATAAAACCAAGCCACTGGGAGTAATGATCCCATGCTTTTCATACCGATCACATTGCAAAAATCAATCATTTTTCTCAATCAGTTCATTATTCTGACTCACTAAATTGGTGGCTCACCAGCTAAGCTAGATAGGGAATCGAGCCCTGCTGACATTTATTGGTGTGTTCAACAGTAAGTGCCTCTGCTTACTCACACAGGAAGCCTAGCAGAAAACAAGATATTCATCATATTTTTACTGGAACCAACTGGAATTCTGCTTCTGGCAGAGGGAGTAGGTGCAATATAATAGTAGCCATATAGTCCAAAAGAAGAGAGTAGAGTTGGCTGAAGCGTTACTGCCTGAGCCTTTCCAGCTAAAAAGGACTATAACAAAGCACAGCTCTTCAGGAAAAAAATAAACTTTTTGTCTAGAAGGAAGTGCTCTGCAAAAAATACAAGTATTTCTGTTCTAATGCTCCACCAACATAAACTGTGTGTAAGCTAAATACAGAATCATATCATCACAGAATGTTTTGGGTTGGACAGGACCCTAAGATCATTTCAACCCCTCTGGCGTGGGCAGGGACACCTTTCATTAGATCAGGTTGCTCAAGGTCCTGTCCAGCCTGGCCTTGAACACTGCCAGGGATGGAGCAGTTACAACTTCCTTAAACAACTTCCAGTGTCTCACCACATGAATAGTAAAGAATTTCTTCCTTATATTTAACCTAAATTACCCCTGTTTAAGTTTTTAGCACACGTTCATTTTAGCAAAAACTAAAGCATGTATGTTACAAGCTTTGCAAAGAACAAAAAGCCTAGAACAGGAACTCTCCTAATACTGCTTTAACATGGTCATTTTTATGTATGCAGTACAAGGAGTCCTACATGCTGCATGGAATTGTCCCTTTGTGATTATTACATATTTGAGTAAATGCCACTTTGATGCAATAATGTATTTCTTCATAAGAGTAAAGAAAACTTAAAACAAAGTGGGGTTTTAAGACTACAATATGGTAAGAAACAACTTTGTTCTGGGGGTGGACTAGCTAATCTAATGGGTTGTTCACATCTCTGTCTTCCAAGTTGCTACAGAAGTGACAAATCTACCATAAAGCCAATGCAAGTGACTCTTAATTACCTGCATTTAACAAGTATGCCCCCTGATTATGATGATGTGATTGAAGATCAGATGGTGTCTAGCTTCAGAAAGCAAAGTGTACCCACAACTCACATTGACATTATCTTCTAGAAAGTATATGGAGCTCAATGAGTTTACTCTTACAGATATATAGCAAACCACCAGCAAATTGCTCAACAATATATCCATTCGCTGTTTCTGTTGAAATATTAGCCCGACTGCAGGAATTCGCACATAATTTCAATGAAGTGAGATGAGAGAGACAGAAAGTCTCTAAAATCTAAGTTATTTCACTTAGCCAATTTAGTAAATATATTCAGGATAATAAAAAATAATCAAGGTATTCTAGTATTATGTATGTGATGCTATATTTTTGCTTGAGGTGGTGCTTTCAGCTACCACCACCATTTTTTAAGCTTTTCAGTCCATCCTGAGAGTTTGTAAATTTCCCCTTTATTTGGACTGCATTTTTCTCAAGCTTGCTCACATGCCAGAAAAGATACTTTAAAGCAAAGCAAAACAAAACTTCAAAGAAAAAACATTTCAACTCCTCTGAACACAACACGAAGTATATAAAGGGAAGAAAGGAGAATCATTGTTTTCAGTCACTAATACATTTATTCAGATATTTCCTCTCTCTTATTTTTCATACTTCAAAATAAATTTGAATTCTGAAATCAAATGTATGAGGTAACCCAGTCCTCAGCAAACAGAGATGCTCAGTCAGGAGACGCTTCCTGGCTGCAATGGTCTACGTTTACCCAAGATTTCCCTGTGACTGATTCACATGGACAGAAAATTGATCAGTTCTTTATGACACATGATCTTTCCTTCCTTCCTAAAACATATCATGTCTTTTCCCTGCAGAAAGCCTTAGAATCATAGAATGGTTTGGGTCGGAAGGGACCTCAAACATCACCTCGTTCCAACCCCCTGCCACTGACAGGGACACCTTTCCTCTAGAGCAGGTTGCTCCAAGCCCCATCCAACCTGGCTTTGAACACTGCAAAGGATTGGGCAGCCACAGCTTCTCTGGGAAACCTCTGCCAGTGCCTCACCACACTCATAGTGAAGAATTTCTTCCTCGTGTCTGATCTAAACCTCCCCTCTGTCAGGTTAAAGCCATTCCCTCTTGTCCTGTCACTACATGCCCTTTTAAAAAGGTCCTCTCCAGATTTTCTGCAAGCCCCCCTTTAGACACTGGGAGGTGCTTTAAGGTCTCCTTCAAGCCTTTTCTTCTCCAGGCTGAACAAGGCCAGCTCTCTCAATCTGTCTCTATAGCAGAGGTACTGCAGCCCTCTTTGAGAGGACTGAGCATCTTTGTGGCCTCCTCTCAACTCACTGCAGCAGTCAAGTGTTGGATCTCACGGAGTCATGTGTTGGAACTCACACAACATCCCTCTTGTGCTGGGGGGGCCCCAGACCTGAGCACGGTTAGTGTCATCGTGCCCCACTGCAAGCAGGTGCTCTGTCCCTGTGCAACTCCCTTCCCTTTATTGAGTTGTATACCCCTCGCCATTAAAAATCATTCTCAACATTTCTGTTACTGTGATCTCTTGGTACAAGAAAACAGCAGCACCAGCAGTAACAAACTGTGTCCTTTAGTTTCAGGAATCCGCTTATTTAAGCTATGAAAAATGGAAAGAAGCAGCTGCTGATAGCTGCATAAACAGAACTGTCCCCTGTGCATATCTGGCACTTTGCTGAACTCATCTTTACAAAATAATAGGTGTTGCTGTTCCAATGTGATAATATTTGATTGATAAATCCACATGGTATTTAAAGTGCACCTCATGTGACCCTTCTGTTCCTGTCTACCCCTGAACCATAGATTTAAAATTCACATATTAAGTACATTTCTTGGAAAGGTGGAATTCACAAAAGAGGTTACTAAGAATTCAAAAAGGTTACCTAAGGTTCAATAATACACTTACATGATGAATGTAACTCCCTAAAGCCATGCTAAGTGCGTTGGCTAAAAAGGCATCTTAACAATATGTTAGTGTGATCCTTATCCTTTCTTACATCACAACCTTTACTGAAGTTTTCTAAAGCTGTGCAGCACAGATTAACAGACATATCAGTACAAAGAATAAGAATAGATAAAATTTCTTCTGAACAAGCATCCAAATGTTTAAGTGTTTATTCAGATTCCACCTGAACTTCAAATCCTGCCAGGCTTAAGCCCTCATTAACAACTGTGAATCCAACTCAGCATTATCCAGCGGCTGTGCTTGACAGCCACCAGTGCTTAGCAAGTCTGTAGTTCTTTATGTCTTGGAGTAGTGCATCATTTAATTTGTCCATATAGCTCAAATGCTTGCTTTGATAAATAACTGAAAAGGATGAAAGAGATCACTCATGACTGCTATTCAGAAAGGCACCTACCGACACATTTCCAAGAGCTACAGGCAATTTAGGGGGAGGATGTGGTGGGAATTATGGGTAAACAGCAGTAAATATTAAAATGACATAGAGGAAAACTAACGTTTACAACAACAACAAGAAAATGCAGTCCTAGGCTTTGAAGTCTGGCTGGATCAGAACTTGCAAACTCCACTAAGCAAAGCGAAAAGAACACCTTAATATTCTCAGTAAGAAAGCTATGAAGTATTTATTGCAAGTATTTATTGATTCCTGCTTGGTGAGTTACAAAATAAAACATTTTGAATGGAAAAACTGAGCATTTGCTTGGTTTTACCCTTGACAATAATAAAATCACATGTCCAGACCTGATAAAGCTTTTCACTAAAGAAAACCTTTCTCCCCTCGATGTGTTTCCCATATGTATGCTTTCTATTATTCATCCTTTTCGACCAGTAAATTCCAACACTTGGAATTTATGTGCAGTATTTAATAAGAGCTGGTGTGAATGTCGGAAGTGTCTTGGTAAGATGTTATGTGTCAAAAAGCGATCATGTTACAGTGTGATGGATTAATATGAAGAAACAGCTTGAAGGCAAGGTATTCATCTCTTTTTTTTTTTCCTTCCCTTAAATGACAACACTAATACATTTGTTTCAGTTCTGAAATTAATTTCCTAATAGTAAGAAAGGTCAAAATGAATGAGAGGCATATGAGCATTTTTGTCATCTTTGATAAATTGTCCAAAACAAGCCTGTTAGATCAGAAGGGATAACATTTTGAGTAATAAATGTTAGTACTGATTAACTGGTCAAAGTTAATTCTTTTCAGGATTTGCTACATGCAAAAGGTAAAAACTAATTCATTTGATTATTAAAAAAATCATTTCTTTTATCATGTTCTCAATATAGGATTTTGGAAATAGGCCTACCAAGTGTCTTCCACAAACATCTGTTATATGGAACAAACTGAAGATGGTGTCTTCAGGAGTGCTCAGATGGGAATCTACTTCAATGGTTGAACAAGTTAAATGAGCATTAAAAAATACCCTCCAATTTATGCAAATTTAAGATCAGATTCAGGAAAGACAAAAGCTTCTGTACTGCGTGTGTTGTCCTGAATTTCAGCTTTGAAATGCAGGCATTTTTTGAAGGAATTTGGAACATAAGTTGGAATTCAATCAAAAGAAAAGGGAAGGGGATGTTTTGCAATTCTCACTGGTTTTCAGATACCTGCTTTTCAGTGGGATTATGGTGGGAGTTTCTCCTGAAAGATATGCTCTCTTAAGTATACAATGATTTAACATCTGTTAGAGAATCCTGAACCTTAAATCAAAAAAAGAAAGATCTTCATTAGAACTGGTACAAAACTGGTTAAGGGCAGTCCTGTCACTAGGGCTCAGCTGTTTTTCTGGGTATGAATGATTAAAAACACCCTGAGGTGAGACTGGGGCAGAGAAACCACAGTTCTCTCAGGTGGTTCAGAACCAGTCTGAGGACAATAGCCAACAAGATGTCCAGCAGATGTTACAGGCTCCTCACCTTTGTCACCTATGGGATGTTTTTAGAAGAGAAAGATAGTCCCTCCATGGCTTATTTCACAAACACCATACTGTGTGGGAAAGATGCAAGTTATACTCAGTAGACCCCAAACTGTTGAACAAATTGTTACAAACACCTGGTTATGAAGCCAGCAGATATGTAATTTAAATAGCATTTTAGGAGGAAAATCCATCCTGATTCTCCAGGGACCAGGCATGATTCATAAGATGCAACTTGCTGGCAGACTGCGTCACAAAACAATCACAAACTTGTCCTCTTTGTCCAACAATACCAGCTAGGCTAAGAAAAATTACTACCTCTCCTCCTGAAAGTCTTTGCTTCTTTTCTATTCTGAAACCATGGCAGCCACAATAACATTCCACCTCACCCCACAAGAATACCCTCATATCTCCCAGAAATCTTCACTGTGTAGTCTAACAAATCTTTCTTACATTTCTGTAAGGCAGTTTCACAGAAACTGCAGGTGATGGACACAGACAACACTGTGCAATAGTATTCAGGGCAGAAGGCAGCCGGTTTCTTCACCTTACTGAATCCCTTACCGGCCTGAGAAAGGGCTGCTCTTAAACCACACACCTACAGTAATTTTCCTGGGCAAGCAACAGTTTTAGCTGTGCTCTACCTTTGTGTTCTCTCCTGGTGACTTCAACTGCTGCTATATATCCATTTTCAGAGAATAAAGTACAGTTGCTAATTCTCTTTGTAATTCAGCTTCCTCATTCTAAATACTGACATAACATTACTCATTCAGCTCAGAGTGGGCATAGGCCCACCACTGCCTCCATAAGTATCTGAGTCACGCCAATATCATATCCTCCACCAGTGCATATCTTCTTAGGATTATGTGATCCTAACTCCTAAACTAAAGTGGGTCATGGTCCGAACACAGCAAATACACAAAGAGTTTTCATCACTTAGAAAATTAATCTCTTTTTCTGTTTTAACTGGGAAACTTTTCCAGCAGTCTAATAAAACCCATAGTAAGGGAAGTTTTTCCCTTAACTTATTCCAGTTAACTCACGCTGCTGAACCTTTGGTCAACACTAAATAAATCTCTTTTTCTTCAGGGCTTATGCATGTCAAAAATATCTAGAAGAGAGCTCAAAGTTAGTTGACTGTTATTTATATAGGGAGGGGGGGAAATATGCTGGATTTTGATAATTGCTCTTCTCAGAATAAAGGGCTTCCAATTTAATACAGTTGGAAGGATTTCTGCAGCACAGAGAAGGTTGTATCAGTCCATACATATTAACACAAGATTGGGTTCTCTATTATATCAACACTTTTCCCAAACAGACAGCAGCATGACTAATCTCAAAGCTCCAAGAAAGAAAATGTCTCCTCTTTGTTTGGCCTCTGAAATCTTCCACGTACTTTTAAAAGATGTTCCCTTCTCTTCACCTCCTCCTGCTGCTAAAAAAACCGCAAACCCCAAAGAACCCCTGCTCCCCCCCCCTCCCCCCGTAAATAAAAATCCCTGAGATAAATTTAAAGCAAAAGAGCTCATTCTAAAATAAAACACAAAGATAAAACCTCCAGTGGTAGATTGCTTCAAACTAGTGAATTTATTCTAAACTCAGTGCAGAGAACTGAGTAAAATAAAGGTCAGACCCTGTGCTGGGAATTCCCCTGACCTTTCAGGCTGCATCCATCATTGGTATTACATAGAACGTGCCATTTATCACACCAAACATAGAGCAAATCTTTAACTCCTTTTCTCTTCCCAACAAGGCAGACCCAAGAATTATTCAGATTTCTGAATACACTCGTTGTTTATCCAGCTTGTTTTTACAGCTCTGCCTCTTTGGGCTCCTCACATCTCCAGCCACATGATGTATGGTAGGCATTCTGTGCCTGATAAAGCAGGAAGCATAAGAGCCAAGCAGAAGTTTGGCACCTACTTGAAGAAGATTCAGCTAGTTTTTAAGGAGCCCTCCAGCTGTAAAACCACAGTGGAATGGTTGCACAGAGCAGCTCAGCTCATCAGCAGAATCTTGCTCATCTTTTCTCTGACACAGAAATTTGTACAATCACCTGAGGAATAGAGATCAGAAAGAGAATATAGGGAGGAGCTATTACCATGTGGGGATTTGGCTTCCTCAGAGCAGTCAGACTAGCACTGTCCCTCCTTCAATAGTCTGCAATACTTGTTCCAGAGAAGAAACAAGTGAGGGTGATAGGGTTTAATGCAACCACACTGGGAGCAGTGGAAAAGAAGCCTGGAACCATCCCATCTCCATCCATCTGTCTTTCTGGGTTTACAGCTTCACTGCTGCCCCAAAAATACACAGGTATCCTGAGAAACCTGCTCTCTGGGATGCCTCAGGTCAGCTTTCCAGACTCAGGCATTGCACGGCAGGATTCAGAACAAGTCCCCTCCACCCCAGTGTAGGCATCTCTTCCTTCCCCTAAAAACTAGCAATGTGTTTAAGCTACATAGTGCCCTGGTGCCGTTCAGTGTTTTCTGCTTGCATTTGATACACACATTATTGGCACTAAGGACCAATTTGGGAGCTCCCAAGCTTCCCCCTCACAGAAAATAAAGGAAGACAGAGCAGTTGCCAGGGTATTTATTAAAGGGTGCATGGGGCAACTATATTTGTGGAAGGTTAAACAGCCTAATACACGATATGAGCATATGTGTCATGAATTGGTGATTAAAGTAAAGTCCCTTTCATCAAAATTCAGCTATCTCAACCATGGTAAATAATAGGCTAATTAGGCATCTGCTCATTCAATATCCAAAGGGACAGGCCAGTTCCTGGCACAACGTGAAACATTTGTTACACTCGTAAAAAGTCATTTTCAAGCCTGTGAGCTGCCTACAGCAAGAGGGGTCTGCTTCTTCCTTTACCAAATGATACAGGGAGAAAAGCGAAAGCACATTCACCTTCCCCTTCCTGCTGGCAGGGCTTACAAACTGACCTTGGGTGAGTGAACCTGGCAGCTGATCCAGTGCGAGTTGGACGTGAAACTTAAGACCTAACTTTCAAAACATCAATTTCTTAGAAAAGAAAAAGTAAGAAACTGTAAAGGTCTCTCTGCTCAAATGTGTCAGGTATAAGCTTTGATCTTTAAATACAGTCACAAGGGGATAGAATTTGACCAGATAACAAAATAGGCAGGTTTGGTAACAACAGTGATTAGTTTTCCTTACATGGACCCAGCCAACCATGACATGCTCATGGCCCAATGACTCCTAGTAAAGGTACATGCTTCACTGGACTCCTGACTGATTCCCTCCCTTTCCCCCTCAAATTAGCCTCACCTTCCTGTTCTATTTTCTTTTGGTTCTGTAGGTGCAGCTTAACACAGAAATCAATGCATCATCTTGTTGTGGTGGAGATAGCAGCATGCTCCACAGCTGGTTGTGGCTGCGGTACCGCAGCAGTGGGCAAATCCATTTGAATGACGGCCAGATTTAAGAGGCTGTCTTCTAAGGTTGATTGAAATAACCCAGAACTGCTAGGATTATATTCCAGTAGGGAGGCTGCAGATGCATCTCTATTCAGAATAAATGCCATTTCTTCCTAAGCACTCTTATCTATCCCTCACACATAGCCCTAAGATTCCTTCAAGCAGTGAAGTGCTGCTGCCAGGCGACTGAATACCTGAAGGCCATTTGGCACCAAGCAGCCCCTCAAGCAAAATTTGTAAGTCATTTTCCTTTCTGACACACCTTTAAGAGTAGCCAGATGGAGGTTTTTGTCTCTAGATCCCTCATTTGGCTTCCAATTGGATACAAGGACAAGTCTTCAGAGACAAGCTGGTCACCCCCTCCTATAATAACGTAGGAATAGTCAGCAACTCCCCTGAGAAGTCTAATGACCTGTTTCTTAGAAGGTTTTCTTCTCTTAGCATACCACCTCAGTGCATTAGCAGGGCTCTATACTCTCTAAAATAACCCAGCCATGTGCCTGCCACAGCATTCCCTGGACTACTGCATTGCTCCATAGGACAGACCTGATTTTTCCGTGGCAGCTTGCAGCAGATTTAAGAATGGAAATTTTTGCTGAATACAATATGGTCTTGAATAACACAGGGAATTTAATAACCTGTGTGTTATTTATTTTGCTCCTAAATTTAATACAGCCACTTTATTACATCCAAGGGTGTCACCTCGCAAGATATGTCAAACCTCCTCAGTTATTGCCCAATGTACAGTAAAGCCTTTTCCCTCATATTCTGAGGTTATTCAAAATTGCTTTAAAATGCCTACTACTACAAGATGTTGAGGGGAAAGCTAACATCCTCTTTTTGCCCTTCTGTCTGCATTTGTCTGACTGACTATTTGTCCTTTTGCACCTTCAGCGAAATTTCAGCAAGGCTTTTCATACATATCCTGTCTGAGAATTGTTTCCGAGAGCTGCAAACCTCAAGGCCATTACCAGGGGCAGTTTGAAAGATACTGCAAGAGGGAGTTAAAAAAACAGATCTTAACAATGCTCTCTTTTTGCAAATATAATTTCTGATGTCAAACTGTTACAACCAAATGGGCTCTTTCCATGTTCTTAGTTTAACATAAGTCACTTCACCCTCTGAATTTTTATGCCTTGCCCTTATCCTTTCCTTTAATTTTAATGCACAGGTACTGGGTAGCACCGTGATTAAAGTATGGATTACAAAGTATAATTAGTTCAGATGAGTCAAGGAAAGTTAAAATAAGAGGAATTACTGGTACTGAAATAATAAGTTCAGAGAAAGCTGCAGCGGCATCCACACACTTGCATACCTGAACTAGCTATATATTGTTTATGACAAAGGCAGTCAAAGGAGCATAATTTTCAGATGTTCAGAAACCAAGTGTACTTTCCCTTGCCCAGAACTGATGAAAATCATGCTGTTTGTCTTTCAAATCTTCAGTATGGATGTAGAGATGCTTTCTAGACAGGCAGAACAGAGAAATTTGACTCAAAATACCTATGCATAAATAAGCAACTCAATATTTAGAGTTGGCCTTGGAAAAATCTCCTCCCCTCCCCGCAATTTGTTGTTCCCAATTTATATCTCATCTTACAAGTCATGACAAAAACCACTTACAGACTGCACTGTTCCTCAAGCAGACTTCTAGGAGCCTTCCTAAGGAGTTTAGCTGCTTCCATGGTCATTCCATGGCCAGGAACTTGGGTGCAGAAGGCACAAGTGGGCCATTTCCAGGAGCCAGGGGACTACAGCATTCATTAGAAGATCCTGTGTGCATATCTCCCCTATCTGGTGACCAAAGGGTTGAAGCCATCAGTGGACAAGAGGCAGGGCTGAGGTTTGAATAGAGGCTTAGTTAAACGCAGACATGGTATTGACAAGAACTCTCACACTTAGTCTAAACATCTGCCAAGCGGTAAATCTGAGGGGGTTTTGGAGTACACAGGAAGCAAGTACTGATTTCAGGATGACTTTAAATATTTGCATACCCTGAGGTAAATCAGTATCACTTTTTCCTCTCTGTGAAATATAACAATTCCATAAGCAAACATTTTGAGCTTCACCTACATGTCACAACTACTGTGCAAGGCAGGAAGTGAAAACTATACTTAGGAAAGGATAACTCAATTTGCTCTGTCTGCAGTCTGTTCTACCAGTTCCAGTCCAAAGGATAAATAAAACCTTAAATACCCCATCTAGTCCCAGTGTGATTCATCAACTTCCTTATTAACAAAGTTAGCCAGGGTACAGAGCTAACTTTATTCTCCCTACAGGGTCCTGAAAGAGGGTGGCAGCTGGCAGTGCAGTCCAGCCAACTCTCCATCATATAAGTTAGAGAAGGAAAATTCCTATCAGGCCATCCAGCCAGCCTTGGTGTTCCTGCAGGATGGCTCCCTACAGCTAACTGAAGGGCTGTGCTCCAATTAGTATGGACCTTTTTGATGCTGGCCAGCCTGCAAAGCCATATGGCAGCATTTCCTTTGCATTTTGGGCCTGGGTACCTGGTGCAGACCACAGTATTTGTAATGGCTTGGTAAATGACTCTCAAGCTTTATTCCAAATGCTCTAGTCTCTTTCTGAACTGCAGTGTACCTAGATCCAACCACACTTCTGAACTCCACAGGGAAGTGATTCAGATAAATGCCTCTGCAAAATACATAATCAGGAAAACAATGTATAAAACATACTACAGGTGTAATATATATATTGACAAATACACATACACATTTGCTACTGCTCTCAGTGCACAGATATTAATGGGTTCAGATGATAAATCAATCTGAATGGCAAAAAGTAGCCACAGTAACCATTCACAGCTTCCACTGACTTCAATACAAGATACTGGCACGCTCAGAACAAGACTGAAAGTTAAAGTAATATTTCACTTGGATGAATTTCTGTGTTTCAGATCTAGCAAACTGCATTTGAGGTTATTTTCACTAATAACATAAAATCGCAATGTCTGCTATGATATAAATTTTCATCGCCCTCTTCTATTACAATACTGCAGAATTCAACACTACACAGAATACCATCTCATTATACAACAGTGGTATATATCAGTTTGACTAGCGCAGCCAATAATTGCTAAATATTTGATTCTGCACAGAACAATCCAGTATTGTGACAAATGTAAAATCTTTGCAATAATATGCTAGGTTGCACGGGCCTCTTTGTGCTGTGCCCTCTAGCCAACCCACTCCAAATCACACTTTCCAAGGGTCTCTGGGGTGCATATGAACAGTTCACTGCCTCTCTCCCTCTAATCTTGTTAGAAAGTAACCATGCCACTTGGAGAATGATCTTCGGAATTAACAGACTAGAACTAGGACGAGATGGGATCAAGCAATCAGCATTTTCCAGCTCTCAAGGAGAAGAGAAAAAACAGTTTGCCCTTTAAAGCAGCTAATCTCTCCTTCCTCTTGGACTCTGGGAAAAAGATGAACCCAGTAATCTAATAGCTGGTCCTGTTCTCTCACCGCCACCCCTTCCCAGCTACAGTCTCAGGCCTCTTGCTGTTAAAAATAGTTTAAAACCCATCAAATTATTTCATCATGATATGACATATTCATTATTGCAAAGCTAGAATAAATTCTTATTTCAAAAGACAACTGGGATTTCGTACTTGGAAAACAGGTAAACAGATTTAAATTGTTTTCTAAACAAAGAGTCAAATCCTCCAAGCAGTATTAGGGAATTCAGTTCTCATTTCTACATCTGTGCTTTGAGGGGCCGCAAGTAAGAATTTAGGCTCAAAACCTTTTCTTTTAACTTTTGCCTTCTATGGAAAATTCGTTGTTGAACCAAGCAAGCAAGGAGATAATTAAGTCATTTGTCTAAAGCTGTCAGGCTGGACAACAGACCATCTTCTTCACCTTTCTTACTGCCAGAGTAGAGTAGGTCAGTTTCAGCAACTTTAATATTTCTTCAAAGAAAATGAATGTTTAGCTTATATGAAAGCAAAATTCATAGGTGTTTTAGTACAGCATTGCCACCATGGCTTTCCTTTGCAAACAACTGGAAATTAGATTAACGTTTAAATGTTCCTGCTTTGCTCGACAGATAAACATGACAAAATATACATTCAAATTATAGAAGTATCCAGGTCTGACATATGCCAGTACTGATACACGCCATTTTCCTGAGTCACCAGCATGTGGCATCCTGCTGCTCTGGCTTTCACACATGGAAGTTGAGGGATGATGGAATGTGTCTGCTGGTGGCAGTAATAGTCTGGTACCCTTAGCAGCATTTGGCGAACTGTGAACCTTTGCTTACATCGGGCCAGATCAATACAGCCATTATCAAGGGACATAAACAGAATAAAACACCATCTCTATTGCATGCGTTAACTGCAGCAAGAGAAGAACATCCAGCTCCTGAAGGGCAGACTCACCAACCAAGCAAAGGCAATAATGTTTCCATAGACTACAAGTCATCGGAGAGGATTAAATCTACTCCTGCTGAGATTTAATTCTGCAGCAAGTACCCTTTCTGGGGGAAGCCATAAACCACCACAAATTCCCCAGCAGAAGACCAATATGAAGATGAAAGCTATATATTTTCAAAAAATACAAAACGATAGATTAGCTAAACTCAGAACAGAAAAAGGTTTTTCTTGGTGTACATCTGAGTAAACAACCTTTTCAGAGCACTTTGCTAATGGGGTCTTTTCAAAAGGGCTACAATTCAGTAGGGTATAAACTGATTCCTCACTTGCCTTTAAACTCTGGAACTTTGAATTTAAGATATAACGAGACAGAACAGGATTCTATTTCCAAAGCTGCTTTTGAAAATCCAAACCTAAATGCAAGACGTTCTTACAGTTAGAAAATAATATTTTAGGGGACAGTCCATAAAAACATTTAAAGCAACAACTTATTTAACAGAGTAAAATTGTAACATTTATAGCATTATATTTTCTGCTGTGTTATTAAGAGCATAAAAACAACTG
>JASSUY010054717.1:0-38713 GCA_032466535.1 Forpus xanthops | reverse complement strand
ATCAAATTCTACACATCAACACATGAAAACAGTAAGCCAGACCAAAATACCATGATGAAGGAGTGACCAAAGCTGTACTCTCTTTACAAACTTTGTATGCAAATTATTTTGCTCCCTTTCCAGCAATATTAAGTGCATCGTTCACTTTTCCTCCCTGCTGCAAATTCTCTGTTGTGTGTGTTCATCTTCGCTTAGATGTTGCTGTTTATGCTCAGGCAACTCTCTCTTTCTCCCACACCTATTTTTATGTGAACCAAGTGTTACCAGTCCTCATAATGTGATCTTTCCTCCTCTTCCTACAATGCTTTGAGAAACAGTGAAATAATTATCAGCATTGTTTCTAAGGAAGTCAGAATGGAACATGAGCAACCACAACAGAACTGAAGGAGGCAGCTCACATTGGAGTACCCCTAGCTTTCTGTACACTCAGGTGGATTTATTGCATGAAGTACATTCAGATTCTGCAGCTCAGGCCATCAAAGTGGCCCAGATCTGTAATCCTGCTCTACATTGTGCTTTCCTATATGTCATTTCCCAGAAGGTAGATACACTGAAAAGGAAATAATTTGTTTCAAAAATAAGAGGAAATACATATATAAAAAAAAAAAATCATAACAATCTTACCAGCACAGGGATGGGGTTTTGAAGATATTTGGAGAAAGATCTGATATTCCAGATGCTCTTATAAGATAAACTCTCTAAACTCTTTCAGATCAGTCATTCTCTCTAACAGCTAAGGCACCAGAAGCTGAGGAACCTCAGACTTTGATGCCCATTTAGGAAAACCATGATGGATGATATTTAGTACTTTGTAAGTCAGACTAGATTATCACGGTGATTCAGGTCTGGTTTTAAAAACCTATTGATCCACTGGTGTCAGCACTGCAGAAGACAGCAAGTAGAAGCTTTCAAAATACTTATATAAGATGGGAACTATCATTAACTTCGATGCTGTAAAATTCCAGCATCACAATGTATCTCCTGACAAAAGAAAATTAAACTTCTGCCAATTAATACACGCATTTTAATTGGATTTTTCACAACGCGCATAGTAAACAGATTGGCAAAAGATGACTAAACGCATCCACATAAGAAACAACAATCTATCATGTTAATTCTGACTTGAAATAGTCTGAGGAACTTTTCCAGTTGTTTTGCACAGCATTCTTCTGGGTTTGGTATAGTTTCTAAGCATATATTAGTGAAGATAGTCAGCAGAAAAGCTTTAACAAGAATAGGAATTCAGTCTTGTTTCATTGCAGCTTGAGTAACACTATGAATAGTTCACATACATCATGAAAACCAGCCATGAAATATAAGAACTTGCAGCCATCCAGAGACTGATTAATGATTCAAATAAGCAATCTCTTTGCATAATAGCACTTAGGGAACATTATAGACACAGACCTCATTCAACAGCTTAAACTGGGCTCTAGATCAAGAAAACATATGCAAAACTGCAGGGTTGCTGCTTGCAAAACCCAGCTAGCAATGCTACCAGCATTAAACTGGTTTTGAATGCCTATGAGTCTAAAAGTGTAGCATTTAAGGTTTAAGAAAAATAATAACTGGAAGCAGCTCTGCTTCATTATAATTCTCATAAAATGAGTTTTCAAAAGGCAAAGAACCTGGCAACTTGAAATCACAAAGGTAGCTTTTATACTTTTCAAAAGAGAAACAGCATTATTTGTTAAGTTCTAGTCATCCACTCTGTAACTAAAGCCTATCTGCCTAAAATATCCCCTTTGGAACCATTGGTTACTATACTTTTTAAGCTTTTAGGTAGCTGCTGTGCTCTTCTCACAGGATTCCTGTTCTCAGGCCCAGGCTCTGGATGACACAGTAAAACAAGCACAAAATAAAAATAAGCAGTGGAGAATCCTATCCACCTAATTATTTGGGGTTACTATTTTGGAATGAGACATGCTAAGAAATCAAGGGGCTTAGCCTATACCTCTGTGTATTGCCACAAAGGCAATATAATGGCTTCCACTGAGAATAATGCTCTTTTATCTAGGGAAATCATACAGTTTGTGGACTTTCCTCTTCCTATTGAAAATACAGTTTTAATTCTCATTTTGCCAATTTAATGATATTGCATGGCACTGCATACTACTTCCACCAAAGTTCAGGTAGCCTCAAGCACCATAATTACAAGAATGCAGATGTACGCAGGACAATCAGAAGGGAAGAACAGAGCTTCTTTTAGGCAGAACAACTACTGTTGTTTGTCCATAAAACTGATAGTGCCAACCAAGCTGTCGCACAGCTACCCCCTTCTACTTTATTCTGGGAATAGAACAAGAGACTGTCAGAGGGCAGGAGCATAAGCCATGTTCTTTGCCGTGAAGGAACTCAAATAAAAGCACTCACACAGAGATCCCTGGATGCGGGCAGCACAGATTGTTTAAGAAAACAATGCAAGCAAAAGCACAAACATGAGCAATGCTTTCTCAAGTAATAGCAACCCTATTTTTGGCAGCTTCCAGAGCTCCCAGACTGGGGAACAGCATTAATAGACTTTGACTGATTACTTCTTGTTTCTGTGGTTTTGATAACTTCCATATATTTGACACTTTTCATGAAAAAGTTTATTCCTTCTCAGATATCTCTATTCCAAGCCAAAGGGCCTACACTATATAATTTTTTTTGTCATACACAAATAATTTCAACCTTCTTGTCTTCCTTCTTTACCTTTCCCTAGAAAATCCTTATTGCATTATTTCTGAGATAAGACTGAGTTTTCCCAAGATACAGGTAAACATGAAGTACGAGAATGATGAATTTAACATGGTCCTTGTCTTCTTGAGCAGAGCTGATTGCTGATAGGGGTATTCTGAAGCTGCCTCATGAGCTTCTTTCACAAGGGCTATTATATCACTAACTGGCACTGGACTTTGTATTGTCTGCTTCTTTGGCTTGACTTTCCTCCCTTATCATCACAAAGAGAAATAAACGGGTTTGCACTTATTAACGCTGGACTTAATCTGCCACTTTACCATACAGTATCACAAGATCCTTCTGTGATGCATCTTTGACTGCATCAAGACATTGTGTGCCATCAGAAAAATCTATTCCTTCTTTTCCTGAATAATTTATTAATATTTTGAATAATCCCCCACAATCCACACATGTAACTTGCACCCAATGTGAAAACTCACTTTCAAAACTCATTTTCAGCTTCATTTGTCTTTAATGCTAAGGAAGGACGTCTATATCATCTAAGGGCAGCTTGGGTTCTTAATTTCTTTTAAATCATTTGGTTAACAGCTCTGCCAAAGCGTTTCAGAAATTCAAACTATGCAGCAGGTAGTGGATTGCCTTTATCTTCATGTTTGTCAATTCCCTCCCAAAAAAGTGGTGTACGAGGTACAAATTCCTCTTCCAAAATGACACATACCATTAAACCACTGTTATACATGTTATCTGACTTGTCCCTTACAGAAAGCAGCTCTAATTTTTTTATTTCCCTCTAGGCTCCTTATAGTGAACACCAAAGCAAATAATTCATTTAGCTTTTCTGCAAAGACCTTATTTTCCTTGAGCACTTCTTTTACATCTTCATCATCTATCAACCTTATAGACCTCCAGGCAGGCTTCTTGCCTCTGATGTGTTTGAAAAAGTTTTCATTATTAGCTTTTATGCCTTTAGCAAGTTATTCTTCAGATTGTTTTTGTCCTTTATTATTTTTTTTTTTTGCATTTAACTTGCATTGGTGTATTGGTTCTTTCTCTTCAGTTCATTTGGGCATGAATTCAGAGGGTGTCCTTTAATGCTAATAGCCTTCTTCGGTCTAATAATCCCCTTTGCTACCTTCTCATGCAACCTTTTATAAAGTTGTGAAGTTTTTCATAGAGGTGAAATACACTTAGTAATGGTGCTTATTGATGGCAAGACTGCAAAAGTGCATTCCTACAAAGGTGATTTTATATAGCTGCCATGTCACCTGAAAGTGTTGTTTTGCTTTGCCCTTTTAGCTACTGCTTTTAGCTTTCTTTTCCATTTTATGTTGGTCCCCATTCAGAAGTGTGTGCCAATCTAAGGCCTTTTTGGTTTTTGCACTCCACCAGGAACAGTGAATTTGAGTGTGTTTACAGAATGATCCTTTGAGAGGTACATCTTCGATCAAGGCTTAATTCTTGTTCAGGGATAAAAAATACCCTCTTTGCTTTTGGATTCTTTGATTTCTTGCTTCAGAGAGATACCATTTTTAAAGTATATAAACATAGTTTCTACATTACATTAAATGATGACACTGAATCAGTTCCCATCATTACATTCTGAGTCCTCACTGCTTCTTTTGCAATTCTGACCATATTATAAAACTTACTGTAACTATCCTATTCTGGCATGAGATTCTAAGATTGTTCAGTTTTTGCTGATATGATTTCACTCCCTGCCTTTTTTCTTCCCCTTTCCCTCCCATTTTGCTTCTGAGCTTTCTTTTAACCATAATGCCACTCCTCCGAGACTGGCTTGGTTTCCTCTACTCTTCATGGGTAATTTTACACTGCTATTCCAGTGCTCCCTGATTGAGATGCTATTATGTCAATATCCTCATTTAACATCAGCATTTCACTTTTCCCATCTTCATTGCATACACTGGGTTAATTGTCCACAGGCTGGGTAAGCTTCTATTACAGCTATCATGAACCAGTAGAATAGCATGAACAGACACAGTTAGGTCAAACACTTGGCCAGCTGTCTGTAAATCATTTTTGAATACTAAGAGCTCTTTTGTATTACATAAAAAAGGCCTGGCAGTGACTTTGCCCCATGTCTTAAAAGGCAAATGCAATCCCAGGCGGAAAATTGAGCTACGTGAACAAAGGGCGTATTTGCAATGCTGTCTGAAGTAGGAAAAATCAGCTCATTCCAGGCATTTCCACTTGCAACCTGTGAGAAGCCTCATCTCTAGGAAGCTATGGCAAGAGCCAGCTGGAATTGACCGCTGTGTTGCTTAGGAGCTCATTCTCCTCAGTGCTCATCAGTTCAAATGTAACCATTGAGTGAAGCAGACTTGTCACTGACCTTGTCTGTGACCCAGTTTATAAAGCACTTGGAGAAGGAACAGAAGCAAAAAGGGAATTTCCCATGAGTGGGCAAAAAAACCTCTCAAACCCTGTGTCTCACTGAAAAACAGAGAAGGGGAGGAGAAACACAAAACCAGAATTACTGAGGAGGAGCTTAAACATGTGTCTCTGACTCAGGGAAGCTCTCAACACAGTGCTGGATGTGTCAGGCACTCGCTGATCTAATGTTGCTTAAACAAAATACAAGCCTGTCTCTCCAAACCAGATACTAAAAGAGGAATTCAATAAAATCACAGCTGTAAGAATCACAGAAAGCAGAAAGAAGATGCAAGAGAGTGAGGAAAGAAACCATACTGAACCTCTCTTGTACATTGAGACCAAGAAAATATGTGTGCATTATACAAAGGGAATGTTTTCCTCAACTGACACGGGGTAAATTCTTTGAAGATATGGCTCTGATTCATCAGCAGGGTGCTGGCAGATGCCTCTAGAAAAATAGAGAACATGGCTGTACATCTTCAAAACACTATTTTAGGAGATACTATTTCCTCAGAGGGATATTTGAATTGTGTTCAGCCCCCCAGGCATGTCCCAGGAAAATACAACCATGTTCTGATGGTAGAGAGGACACTAAAGCTTTGATGGATAATATTTTGATCCAAGGTAAAAGAGGGGGGTTTGACTAAAGGCCCTAAAGAGCTGTGGAAAGAGACAGAGCTGCTGAGCTAAAACTAAGAAAGCAACAATACAAGTCCCATGTAATAGCAATAAAACACAAGGAAGAAAAGAGAAGGTGTACAGTAGATCACTGCAAAGTGGAGGTCATAACTAACATGTCTGCCTTGAACAAAACCCAGCAGTACAAAGATTTCTCAGACTGGCAGGCTACAGGAGAAATAAACCATATGTCTGATTCAGATGTTTAGAGCAGTAACCTGCAAATGCTACTGCACAGAAATAGCCCCAATCATTAAATGCAAATACATTTGAGAAACCAGAAGAGTTAAATAAAGGGCTTCTTATCTAGAGATATGATGGTGAGCCACACACAATTTGTCAACAGGGTTTCAAACAGGGTCTGAGGTTAATGGATAAGAACATCTTAGAAGTGCCAGGTACAAACACTGATCATCACCACATTGAAACAAAGGAGATTTTGGCTTCAGACACAGGGCTTAAAATGTTTCATTCTTCTTTAGGAGATGAATTTGCCTAAACTGTTCCTATTCTATACAAACATTACTAAACGGGGATAGCAAAAAGCCCTAACCAGCCAGCCAAAGAAACCATACCATCTCAGAGATCCACCACTATGGTATTATGATTAGCACATTAAATACAGAGAGAAAGTTGGTAGCTGTAGACACATTTCCTGAAGAGCCTAGAATACGTGTCAGAAGTATAATGGAGCCTCATCCAGAGCCAGATTATGAGCATATCAGTGTGACCAAAACAGAACCAACCAAAAGCCTCTCTAGATGAAATATGGCTTATAATTCCCAAGTTATAAATTTGCCTTTACAAAAAAATAAGGCAGTTAACATAGGGTGGTCTGAACATCTCACCCATTCCATGACTATCACTTTAAGAAGGAGTTAACAGTTTCAGGTGGGACTTCATCTAACTGTGTCAATGATTCCTAAGATGTTGCCAGAGAATTTCTAAATTCACTTTTATTTATACATTTTATACATGAAGATAAACATGTGGGCAGCTTTCATGCTGAAAACAAAGAGAAGGGACAAAGATCATAGATTAATTGGAGATAAGAAGGAAATCTGTAGAGGTTACTGAGTGTATTTGACTTCTTCAAAATGAAATTAACTCTATATAAACCTTTTCCAATAAATACCTGTCATAAAAGCCTCCAGCGGTAAAGATTCAGCACCTTCTGCAAATAATCTACTTTAGTGTCAAATTAGCTCTGTGTCTAGCAAGTTTCTCATAATATTTTGTGTGTTTAAAGGACTATGGAAGGAAGCTACTAGCATCACAAGCTGCTTTACCTATCAGAAATATAGAACACGTTAGTGGATCATGACAGAATGTTTACTCCAGAGCAAACAGGAAGTAGATTTGTTAAAACCGAGTGAAAGAAACTGAGGAATTCTGAACTGTTATTCCCACTTCCATGAGACTGCTGATCAGAAAATGCCACAGCTAACAAACTGATCCTGCAAATCACATTTCTTTCTTTCAGCAGACACCCAATGTATTCATATTAAACAATGAGAAGAGTTTAATGGAAACACTTTTTGCCAGTCTACATGAAACATAATGTTAGCTAGAGCATTACTAACTCATAGTAGGCTAGCCCAACAGTAAGGTGGGAAATAAAAGGTGCTTAGGATTTTGGTTCTAAGCAAAAACTGCAGAATCAGACACTGATTAGTACATCACATTAAATTACACCCTAGCACCAGTGAAAGAAAGGTTGCCCTTACTACTGTTTTGTTCAACAGTGAACTGAAATAAGAATTATATTTGCAATACAAAAAAGTTACACTTCAGTCAACAGGGACTTGCAAGATAGAAGTGATATAGGGCATTTCTACAGTGTCAACAAACTGGCATAAACACAAACATTACCATGGAAAGCAGCCACAGGGTTATCATAGTTGAACACAAACTGTATAAGAAGAGGTAAAATCCCTTCCAATTTCAAGAGGAGAGAAATAAGAGGCAGCATGTTGGCCATTTTGCTTGAGAAGAACTCAGAATAACATGTACTATATTAGGTTGAGAATTATTGGCAGAATGTGGTGCCTGATGATAGCTGTTTTGATGTCTGAGTGAAAACCATCAGGTATAAATGGCAGCTCAGGACATCCAAGGGACTATCTGAACATCACTTCCTAGTAGGTTGTTAAAATTCAATATTGCGTTAACAATGATTATTCATTACAATTGTATTGTTTAGCTGGGGAAGGAAGTCTAAGAGCTCTGCTAACAGTAAAATGGAGCCAAGTAGCGTGTTATGCTACAGATCTCATTACCCTATGTTAATCTCTTATGACTCCATATACCAGATGATGCAGACCTCAGCTGATTTGTTTGGCTCTGTGTGATTTCTGAGCAATACCAAACCCCAACTCACAGCCTTTCCAAACGTTTATTAGCATCCAAACTGGCTTCAGTTGGAATGAGAATCAGCTTATAATTTTCCAGAGAAATATATTCCACTGTGCTGCTCCAATTTATAACAGAAGCAGGGGAGATGATGAGGGAAAAGAATTTTTGAACAGAAAACAATTGCTTCCAGTCATTCAAACGTTAGATTAGATAATACTACTTGTGGGCTTATAGTATAAGAAGCCTAAGTGTACAAC
The DNA here is from genome assembly GCA_032466535.1 of Forpus xanthops. NCBI lineage: Eukaryota > Metazoa > Chordata > Aves > Psittaciformes > Psittacidae > Forpus > Forpus xanthops. The sequence goes on along the minus strand of JASSUY010054717.1, from coordinate 30,350 downwards.
TGTGATGTGAAACCCTTGCAAAATCTGTCACTATATTTATTTGCCAACTATCCAGTATCACACTGATGATAATACTAATAACATCATTTCACCAGATGAGTGGAAGTAGAGCCTCTAAGATTGACACAATTTGCAGGACTGACAACAATCAAATTTATGTCGCGTTCCAGCCAAGACTGTGCATCTCGGAGACCAGCTGCATTTTTCTTAATGTGAAGTTATCTGGTGAAGAATGTAGCACTGCCAAAGGCAGAGATGAGGGGAGGTCAGAGAGCAATGCTGCCATTAGGAACAGTGGGAAGTTGTAAAATATCAGATACAGGTTTCTAAATCTTCATTTTGTGACCTAGTTTTCTGAGAAACTGGAAAGCTTTCTTCAAAATATGTCGTTGTCTTTATAACTAGGGATACTAGAAAAACAAAAATCCTGGTTTCCATCACTACAAAAGTTCATGATAATGAAGAAAGAAGGGGATTGTATGTGTAGCCCATGGGGCACTCCCACAATGCCACATTTTGAACATGGCTCTTACACTGTCAAAATTGTTGCCCTTGACAGTACACACTGGATGCTGCACTGAAGACCTAAAAAAGAGTAGGTTGAAGAACAGCATTGACAGTAGACAGTCTAAACAGTGTCTGAGGACAACAACAGTCAGTCAGAATAACACGCAAAAGGGCAATGACAGTTAGTTACAGGTTGTCAGGGATAAAATGTGTTTCCTTTCAACTGCCTACACTAACCTGCTCCACACACCAGTCAACATTTAGCTTCACCTGTCTTATGGTATCTAGGTTTATCAGCAGAGAAAGCAAGAAGCTAGAACTCAGAGATCAGTTCAGGTCATTTCCCCAGTCAAAGCTATTACTACTGTCTTTCTGCAGTAGTGAAGGTGCATAATGTACTCAAGGAAGCCAACTCTAGTGAAGGATTATCATCCACCTCTAAAAGGTATAGACATAGATGATAACAGGACCGGAAAAATGTCCAATACATTCGGAAGAAAGTAGAAATACTATTTTTATGAAAAGGAATGTAGTAATCTGCCACAGAATCTAGAATTACATTGATTTATTAGACAAACGTTAATTCATCTGTAGTCTTAACGTTTGCATACCCAAGCCTACCTGGATCAAAAACAAGGACTCCTTAGAGACAGGAAAATTGCAGAATCATGGAATGGTTTGGATTGGAAAGGACCTGAAGATGATCCAGCTCCAACTCCCCTGCCATGGGCAGGGACACCTTCCACTGGACCAGGTTGCTCAAAACCCCATCCAACCTGGCCTGTTGGAAACATACGCTTTTGTTCAAGTCTAAGCCTACACATGGGATCTTAAAACACCTGAAAAACTTAAAAGGCGTCATTCAGCCCTAAATGTCTCCCTCAAGCCTTCAGTATTATGTTTACTCATCCTTCCTTATTATAAAATCTGTTATCAGCTGATACTCACAGAGCCCACAGGCAGTGTCACTCCCTCCCTCACACCAGGCCACAGCACTAGCAGATTGTCATCCTCTATCAGTTAATTCATCAGTTCTTGCAGCAGATGTCTGTGTGGTGGATCTAGAGGTTCCAGCCCAGCAGATGACTCAGATTTCAGCATGCTGGGACTTTGTTTCAACTGTGTTTTGCTTTGATTCAGAACTTTCACCCAGAATAGTAATAAAAGTATGTAAAGGCTGCAACATCAAGCATTCAAAAGGAAGGAATACAAACAGAACTGTTTATCCAGAAATAATTCAAAACTTTAGTATATGGGTGCATGACAAAGAAGATGTTAACAAATGAGCACACCCCAGGTGAGTGGCTGTTTGCTTTCTTTTCTTTTTGATCAGGTCTTCAGGTCACTCAGGACACAAAAGTGAACAGTGTCTAATATAAAAATCATTTGCATGTAGGATTCCAGCCTCAATGCCAACAGGACATTGCAGAATAAAAGAAAGATGGAAGGAAGAAGACAGAATGTTGCAAAAAGAGTGCCTGGGAGCATTGCATCCCATCTCTGCCATTTCAGGGGGGCAAATCACTTGAAACAGATTCTTCCAAAGTGATCATTCACTGCCTATTCCTTGTCTTCTAGGTCCCAAGAGCTCCACATGACAGAAATAGCCTATCCCAATATTCCTTGGGAAAGGAAGGGGTAGAAATGAGACAGAGGATGTATCAAACCCTGGTGAATGTCATGAAACAAATCTGATCCCAGGCATTTTATATGATGTATGTAAAATCAGTAGGTAGCTATGATTATAACTGTCTCTGCCTCCCTTTTACTATCCATACAAGGATAATGTATTTGTCTCTCACAGGGTTGTCCTCCCCCCAAATAATTAATTAACACTTCTGAAATGCTCCCAGGGTATAGCACTGAGCAAAACAGAAAAGCCCATGAGATTAACAATTCTATCCTCAGAGCAGGATGTGAATAGCGCACAGTAAATACAGGACAGGGCTGCACAATGAACACTGAAGCTAAAACAAAACACTGAATAGCTGCTTATTATGTGAAAGTTTTCCATTTGGAGAACTCAGGGAATAACATGAGCCCCTATGATTAAAGACCATACTACAATGCGTATATTCGAGGAGGCTGAGCTGGCAGTGAAAACACTACCTAAGTTCACTCATTAAATCTGTTTTAAAGAGTGTGTTTGCTTGTTGGGAAAAGTGCGGAATGGCCACACGAAACCTGTCCAACAATCAAGCAGTTATGCTGCTCTGTTTCTCTGAGGCTTCATGTTATCTCAGAGATAAGGACTCTTTGATCTCTGTAGACCATCCATATCCTGAGCTTGCCAGTGCTGAGCACTTTATCCTCAGTCCAAAACATTTAAGCACCTGCTGAACCATAAATACACAAGGAACACTGCTGAGTTCAATCAGATTATTCATGTCCTTAAATCTAGCACTGCATATATGCTTTATGAGATTCCTTAGCTAGGCTATAGACATTTGTTCTCTGAACAGCCCTCTACTTGAAGTGTGTTATCATGCTGAAGCAGAACTTTCTGGCCCCACAGTTTAGCTGTTGGAACAGCTCACATGAACATTCTCTGACATACTCCAGACAAAAGGCAGATGGCTTGGTTTAAACAATACATTAATGTTCGGAGCTAAACCAGCTAACCTGCTCCAGCATAGACAGGGGAACCATGTACACATATCATCGGGTGAAGAGGTGGGAAGGCAGTGATGACTGGCATACGGGCAGGAAAAGGTACTTAAAGACAGAAATGGCTTCTGCCAACAGTACATGATCAAGAAGAGCAAGTCTGTCATTTCAGTCTCATCTGCAAGACTGACAGCACTAGAAACAAGTGCAAATATCCCCTTACTTCACATAGGCCAACACAATGACAGTGACTTAATGTCAGGAGTGATTGTTTCAAAATCAGTAACATGGAGATCAAAAGCTTCCTATCATTCTCTGATTTCTTGACCCATCTACTCCCTCCTAAATTCTATATGGTTATTATGGAATTTGGAACACTAAAAACAAAATTAGCACTCTTTGTAAAACCCAGGGCAGAGAGCCACAGGTGCTTGGGTTTATTTTTATACCGTAACTACAGTAAGCACTCAGCCTTGGACCACTTGGTGATGGAATCACTACAGCTTAGCGTTGTGTGTGCACCTCATACTCACTTCACTTACTTCTGTCAGTCACCCTCCCCTTCCAGAATGAACCCATTTTCAAAGGAAACAGCCTATCTTCCACACTGCAGCAGCCAAAGAAAAATCCTCCTATGCAGCAATATTTAAATTGTGGGTTTATGCTCTTATAGCAGCTAGTTTTCCTTCAATGATTTAAGGGAATGAATACATCTTAAAGGCCAGCAGTGAGCCATTCCGCAATGGCAACACAAAGCTGAACTGCCTCTGCTCTGAAGAATCCAATCTCTCGTGGACAGCTCCTCACGGCAGATCTTGTCTAGTCTGGGAGGAGGTAGGTTATTTTTTTATTGAATTATTTTGCAGAGAGCTTTACTTTGCATTTTATTTCATTCCATATCCCCCAGTCTAGCAAGACTTAAGGTGAGGAGATGGTGGCAGGACAGACGTATTCAAATGCATAATCCCTGATCTGTTGCGGTCTGACAACAGCCCTCCTGCAACTGGTTCACCTTTGCATGCAGCCAACCATCTATCATGTATTATGCATCTAAAAGTTACGCTCTACACTGCAGAGCAGTTAAAAGCTTTTGCAGCCTGAAGTGATTCAAAGCAGGTTGCTATTTTGGCACTCTGTCAGGGTGGTTTTTTTATCTCAAGAACTTAATGAAAACAGTTACTGATAAAGGAGAATGGGACATGTACAGTCCCATGCCCTCTCTCTAAGGCAGCTGGCATGGTTTCCCATTTTGTTTCAGCACTTTGGTTATAGTCTGTTTGTACAAATATAACTGCAATCGGAGGACTAATAATCTGGTATTGCCTGAAAAAAAAACCCAAAATAATCCCATATACTGTATCTCACTGTATTGCTGAGGGTCTCTAAAACTGTCAGACAGGCTGGTATGGACTAGAGGATGACAAAATCGGACAAGCAGGTTTTTAGGTGAGTAGCTAATTCACTGAGAAATGAACTCTAAAGAGCCACGAGGGCTTTGCTGGTAGTTTAATCCAAAAAAGGGGCTCCTAAGTAGAGTATTTTTCTAAATTAAATAACCCTGAAAATGAAATGTTATCCTCAAGTCTGAAAGGCTTCTTTTTGTTTCCTTCAGAAGGAAAAGAACTGGAACTGGTTCACCTCAGGTTGTTCGCTGGGGAGGGGTGGGATGATGGAGATGGAGAAAGAAAACATTTCCACTTCAGACCAACTCTGACCGAACATTTCTTTTGGTTTTTCATTTTAGCCACCATAGTAAATAAATTCATTCTTCACTGTATGTGAAGCTGGGAACTACCAGAGTTTTCAAAGCTTCCCTGTAATGGAACAAAGCTGAAAAGAGCACCCTCATTTTACAGATAATGACCTTTAATAGCGCCAGGATTTGTTGATTTACTATCTAGAAGCACTTCCTTATACAAACCTTCTTTTACTGCTTAAGGACCTCTTTTTTTCTTGGAAAAAAATCCCGTTTTTCTGCAAAAAAACCAGCCTGCTTCTTCTTTCCGTCATCTAAAAAGGAAAATTGTCTTGCTGTTTGGGGAAGGAAACAGAGAAAATGCCAGGCTAGCTGTAAAGCTCCTTTCTGTACTCTCCATGATCACCACTCTAATACAACAGGGCTTAAGAGCCTTGGTCACAGGCAGAATGCTAGGGGCTGCACAAACAGAACAGAAAGACAAATCCCGTGCCAAACAATTAGCAGACTAAAAAAATATTTTCCATGCAATTGGATTTCACTCTGTATGTAGGGACCTTATCTATTAACCTATCTTCCTTGTACCTAAAACCCTTTCTGTAGGGGTATTACTACCAGGTGGAAGATAAAAAGCCCAATCAAGATATATTGGAGGAACCAAGAGTTAAATTAAAGGAGCTCTTATCCTGTGAATGATGTAGCCAGGAATAAGAACCCTCCTTCTTTACTAGCAAGGCAAACCAGGCTTTTTTTGTACACTAAGAAAATTAAAAACAACAAAACTTCAGAGAATTAACGATCCAAAGCAACGTCCATAATGGGAAGTAAAAAGAAAGAACAAATACTAGGAATTCCATATAGAAAAAATAATTACCTATAAAATCTCCTGTTACTTTTTTGGCAGTGACTTTTTTTCCTACCCAATCTCTAGCTTTGTTCAGCAGTTTTTCTTAGGTACATGTTCAATAATCCTTCTGCACTTTGATGTCAAACATTCAATAGCTGTCTGTCTCCCTCCCACTCATCCATATTCTCTGCAATCCATCTCCTCTGATTAGCTAAGATTTCACCTTCAAGAACACCTCTGCTTCTCTGAGCATGAGTGCGTACGCGTATGTTTATATAATATTTGCAAATATTATCTCCCTCTTGCTCTGCATGCTACAGAGCAACCCCTGTCAGAGTACTGGATTAAACATCAGTGCCCTTCAGTAATTCAGTTTGGGGGGCCTGCTCTGTTGAATCCAGCTCAGGACATCAGGAGAAGTGCTCCATAGAATTTAGGCCCTGCTTTCAGAATTATTCCATATTTAATCTGAGCTGAACTTCATTACACTTGCTTTCTCCACTCTGACAATAAAAGACTTAAAAGACACAAATGCTGCAGAATCATAGAACTGTTAGGGTTGGAAAGGACCTTACGTTCCCTCGTCTCATGCAGTGGGGGTGGTGTTGTTTTACTTCTCTTTTATTTTGTTTTACCATTGGATTAGGCCGCATCAGAATTACTAGCATCTTGCACAGTGAGTCGGTACCTCAGGAAGGAGCTGTGCTAGCATCACCTTTCCTCACTCACCGGATTGTTGTACATCTCAATGATGAGCTGTTTCACTCCATGCAGTGTTGGATGAGCCCAAGGAGATGGATTTGCCCAGTGCCGGTTTAAATCAAATCCCATCAGGGAGCACCTGCAGACACACACGTAAGAAAACACACACAAAGAATATGTATGGGCTGTAGCGTCTTCTGGCTTCAGATGCAGAAATACATCTGCAGTTGATGCATTCAAACAAGTTATTATCATGAAAAAAAAAAAACAAAACAAAGGAAATGCTCTTCTGAGGATGAGGAAAGCCTGCAGCAATAGCCACTTTTAGAAATCAAATGATCACATGATTATCACCTGAAACATCTTTGGTCATTCAGACCTCTTCCCCTCAACAGCATATCTGCTTGCTCTACCCTTCACCTTCTTCCACCTTGCCACAGGAAGAACTTCTTGGTCTTTGAGGTTCTCTTCTTGCCAGTGCTTTAGCTAGGGGTCTATCGCTATGAGGATGTTTCATAAATTTCACCACCAGGCCTTTACTTTGCCTTCAGTCAGGCCTTGACCCAGCAAAGCTGTTAAGAGCATTGAAATCAATGGCCATTAAGTATGTGCTTAAGAGATTTAAAGCATGAATGTAATTGTTCCACTAACCCAGGGCCTTAGTTTCTTCCCCTCCTGCAATTGCCTACACAAAAGTTAGCCAACCAAGACCCTAAATGAAAATGCTTATTGGCCATGAAATTGTGTAGTCATTGAAGCATGTGTGCTACCTTGGCTTCTCCTTCCTGCCCTGCCATTTCAGTGCATTGCCTTGAGTTTGAATCTGCTGCTTCCAATCCCACAGGGTAAGATCCCATTCCTTGCAAAGATCCATTGAAACTCAAAGGAGTGTTATTAGAGTGAACACAGAAGAAATCAAAAAGCTGAAGGTGGCACAAATAGGAGGTGGAAATGTCCCTTTCCTATTGCAGATATTACCTAGACAATTTGTGGCCTCTAATACAAGCAGGGAGAGAAGTCTCCTGTCATCTAAAACTGAGCTTAGGACCATTGGGATCTTGAGTAATTCTTGCTCACAAATTCTATGAAAGACCACAGAAATAATAAAAGCCCAGGAAAAGATGTAACTTCCTCTATATTTAAAACAAACAAACAAAAGATCAAGCTTTAAAGCTTTTTTTGAGAAAAGAAGAGCTTTCATTGATCCCTGGTCTATTTACGAGAATGTCTTTTCAGTCTTAATCTTTTAAACACACCTATGCAAACAATAGAGATTTGCTCCACAAGCACTATCTTTTGACAGAAATTCTAAGAACATGATGACCAAACCCCCTAAGTTTAACTGGCTAAAAGAAAGAAAAATCCTCACTTATTTAGCAGCTGAAACAAATGGTTGCATACAAACCCAAATAAAAACTAAGAGAAGTGAAATACATAGAAAAGTAATAGGACGAAACCAGAGGATAAAATTCATTTCTAGTAGCAATGAATCTGTGTTTTCCTGTGAACCAAAAATTAAAAAGTTAAAGGGATATTCTTTTATAGAAATAAGCAGGGAGTAGCTGTCACGCTCCTTGGCCTTAGACAACCCAATCATCAGGCTGTCTGGGAGTTCAAACATGCAGCTACCAGCTCTGCAGTGCTGTCAGTGCTGATGTGGTGTACGGATGAGCCACATCTCTTTCTGTGCTGGAGAAAACCACCTCCTTGTCTTGGTGATCACTTGTCTGCTTGTCTAGAGAACATATGGATTTCTTCTCTGGATACTCTAACAGCTGCAGTTCTACAGACAACTCTGAAAGTTGTTTCCATCACACTATAAAGCAAAATATATAACATTTATATATCTTTTCTTTTTTGTCTTCACATAAACTCAGTCCTGCTAAATCCTACCTTCTTTTGAACTCACAAATATTAGCGTAAGATCAGAAGAACTTCCAGAGACATAGGTGGAATTACACTAGCATAAAACTGATGTAAGTGCAGAATCACAGGGATGAGCTTTTCATTTAACAAAAAGCAGAAACTGTGGTGATCATCATGAATCTTACTGCATTTTGGCGCAGCTGCCAAGAAAACAGTATGCTCACTCAACAAGATAACTTGCTTAAGAGATCAGAACCTGAAATCACATGTTTTCTACGTTTAATGTTTCCACTTGCATTTTGTTTTAAGAATATTTCAAACTATAACACTACAGAATCACAGAATGGTTTGGGTTGGAAAGGACCTTAACGATCATCTAGTTCTAGCCCCCTGCCATAGAAAAGAAGTACATTGTGCTTCCATTATGTTCATCACCAAAGCACATTGAAGTGGCCAAGCTACAGAGTACCAAAAGCAAATTCTAAATTCAAACATGGATTGACAGTATTAAATATAAGACTTTTTAGGTAACTTTATATAAGTCATCCCTATAGGGAACAGAAGTAGGCAATATCTAACTTCTGTAATACGCTAAGGCGTTACGATTTTCAGTATTTGAATGTGCCATGAATGTCTGGTTAGTGGTCTCATTGTGCATTTCAAGCAACAAGAACAGTTAAAAATAGTTGTATTTGCTTGAGAAGACTTTTTATAAACAGAAGGAAGCAATACTTGACAAACAAGTTATTCATTTGGGAAGCTCCTCTGAGCTCTCTTTAATAGGAATCCAAATTAATTTCCAAATACCATTTAGCCAGTCTTTGATGTGGTATATCACATCTTTATCAGTGTAATAACAATTAATTAAACTTCTGATGTAGGCATTACTATTGCTTTCCAGTCTGGGAACAGTGTAAAATTTTATACCCCCCTCCTCTCCATTTTTAAAGCCTTTTTTTTCCCTTTTTGCTTAAAGACAAATTTGTATCTTCTACATTCTCTCTTTATTCATCTGTTGCAAACTTGCGGTCTCTCTAAGGAAACATCAAGTAGTGTTCCCTGGTACTTCAGATTTGATTATTGACTCTATTACATGTAGAACTGTCTCCCTCAGCTCACGTATATCAGGACATGACCAAAACATATGGTAAGAGTCTTCCACATGCCTATTTTGGATCCTGCATTTGTTATATTCTCTTGCTCCCAGATGATGTGATCTCCCTTGTGGCTAATACCTCCCAAGCAAGAACCTGAACAGGATAACTTAAAAATTGCTTCTTGCACTGCTTTTTAATTCCCCCTACCAATCCTAAACCAGCCTATTTCTACTACACATTGCTTGCTGCTTCCATTGCTTAACTGTTTACCTGCTGCTTCGAGCACTGGGTAGGCAAAGTAGATATATAGGTATACTCTGGAAAGAGCAGCTCTACAATGGGAAACAACTGTGTTCGAGTATAATACAGGCTCTTTGAATATTTGAAACCTGTTTCCTTACTGCAAATGTTGTCATCGGCTTCAATGCAGTTTCTCATGTGACTTGTGAGTGTTCTCTAGATTTATAATGAATCTTTTCCTCTAAAGGTTAGGTTTATTTTGTTCCATAAATAAACTAATGTGTTCAGTACAAAATTAACCAGGGGAAAAAAACTAAAGTATATCAGAGGACTTTTTAAGGATGATCTTTCAAGGGGGATATGCAGGAGAGCAAAACAGGGGACCTCCAAGGGGTACAAAAGAAGATAAAAGCAGCTTCAAAATTAGGGTTGGAGGAGGTGAAGATTTCCAGAGCAAAGACACTGGAGAATACCCCATTCCATGAGGTTTAATGGCCATGCCCATGAATGCTCTTATAAGTGTGGCAGGTAGCATTGACATGGAGCCAGATAAGAATGACACGCTGGCACAGACTCTCTAAACTTTTTTCTAGATTAGAAAAAAGTGTAATCAGAAGTAGTGAAAAAGATTACATATACACATATTTATATATATATAATTCTATATAGAAACTATATATATATAGCATAGAAAGTGAGCTTTCTATAAAAAGCAAAGTGCAAACTGGTACTATTACCTGACTGAGGTCCTCATTCATATTCTGAAAACCTGGGTTGTGAGTCACAGTCATTGCCGCCACAAAAAATGACACGTATGTAATTTAAAATACGTAAGCTGTTAACAACTGTTTGAATTTTGGATTATGCTCATTGGGGTTTGCTAGATTTATAGACCACATACTATGCTTCTGCTTTGTGATTCAGTGTACTTTTCAATCAGGTTCTGTGATTATACTCATCGAATTAGAATCTGTGCTTCACAAATGTGCTCCAGCTTTTTTGTAAAATTTCTATTTTCTGTAAGTTGATAAATTTATTACAGTGTTTATAAATTTACATAAACACAGTGCAAATTCAGTCAAAGCAAATGAGTTTCAAAATTGCAATGGAAAACTGAAACATTTTGCAGTATTCATCCCTCCCTCCTTGGGAGGCAGCCAGATCTCAAGAGGTTACCAGCTCAACTCAGTAAAACTAAAGATGTTCAGACCAGCGTTCAGCTTGCTTGGCAATCCTGTGGATGGAACCTCCTTGCCTTTGGGGGCTTAACTTACCAACTGGTTTTAAGGGTTTCCTGTGCAGCTGCTTAATGCAAACATCCTTGTCCCTTTCTAGAGCTAAGAAAGGTTTAGTACCAAGGCCTGTGCTGGGTTTATTTTTGGAGCTGCTTCCTGTTCTTTCAGGCTATGCTTCGTTTTTCTGGAATCTCCAAGTTATGGAAACCTCCAGGAGCTCTGCCAGCCTGTCACTTCAGTTCTCCTTCCCCTGTTCATTTTCCCTGCTATGTGAGTCTAAGTCTCTCACTAACAGACCCATTTCCACAAGGTGAGATACGGAGAATAATGGAGGAAAGGAGTTAAAGAAATCCTTTTTCATGGCATATGATTTATTACAAAGAGAACTCTACACTCTTCCCTTCAGCTTTGTAAGGTTGCGTTGGTTCATTGGATCAGTACCAGGTGAATCTCCAGATAATGCCGCACACAAAGCCAGTGAGTTCAAATCCACAAATGGCACTACCAACAGGGTTAGGCTTTGAAATTGAAAAGGTACTGGGGAGAGGGGGTGCACTCATTTTTATCCCCCCTCCTCAGGCTTATTGCCGTAAGAGTGGAGACAGAGGGTAATTGGTCTCTATTGTTGTACTTTGTCGAAGCAAGAGTTATAGCAAGAAACTGCTGTGAGACTGCAGCCTGCAATATCATGCAGGAAGGGCATGTGTGCAGTATGAGAGTGAATACAAGGAGAGCACATGGAAGACTTGCTTCTTTTAATAAATGTATCATTTTAAACCTGGTATATTCACGACATTTTACAAATCATCTCTACACCTGCCATCAAAGTCAGAGTCTTCATTAGTGTGCATTTCACCATTGGGGTGCACGGGGTTTACAATTTATGCGTTTGCCTATTATTCATTAAAGAGGATTCAGTCAAGCCCACGTGTTCTAAGGCAATTAGGCAGCAAGACGTCCTAACACTCCAGCTACAGAGAACACCCCCCACCTCCCCCCCTTCCAACTATCTCTCCCCTTCCCCAGCTTTCAGCATGTTTAATTTAGAGCTCTGGAAACCTTCACAAAGGCTGCTTAACATAACCACTGCAGTGTGCCCCAGGCTGAGCACAAGTGGCCATACAGAGCTGAAGAGCATTAGCTACCAGAGACCACATGGTGGAGTAGATGTTTATAGAATGAGCGCTGCACGGTGTACTGACATAATTCTAAATAGTACATGATGGTTAAATACGTGTTTCTCCATTTTCTGTGTAAATAATGCTAAATAAGAATAAACACAAAGGGATATTTTCTCCTTCTGATGAATACATGCATTTCTCAGAGCTGGTAAATAGGCGTTACAGACACATACACCCAGGAGAACACACAACCCCACCTGACACAGTCAGACTCCCTTCTCTGATCTTCAGGATATATCTCAATTCTAGTATTTAAATTCCAGTACACACCCTGGGTCCTCAGTAATGCCAGAAGGATTCCTGGGCATGAAGCAGAATGCTGCAAATAAAACCCCATCCTGCAGTTAGAAGAACCATGCCCTTGGAGTGTGCCTGGGATATAAGACTATAAGATCCTATCACTACCATAGCTTATCCCTGTGGCTAGTATCGGACTCTTCCCCCTTTGCATATTTTCCCTCATGCTGCCCAGCCCAGTTTTCAGTTTTCCAAGGGACAGAGTTTCCAAAGCATCCCCTGGGAAGCAAACCACAATTTAGAAAAGTTTTCCCATAGGAAGGGCATATCTGGCCATACCATGTGGGTCTCTCAGAATGAATGCTCTGCAGGAGCTGGTCTCATCTGTCATGTCCCTGGAAGGTGTTCTGGGCACTCCCACTCCCAGCGGTATGGTGAGTCACACTGACACATCCATCTTTCAAACCCAGATGCTTTAACCAAGTTCCTGAGAACACCTACAGCTCTTCCATTTTAAAGCCTGATTCATTGTTTGGCCTTTTCAAAACCAAACATATAATTGACTTAATGAGAGGAATACAACAGACAAGTGGATTTTTACCAACTTTTGGATCCCCAAAAAATTTCTTATACAGGCACTGACCCTTTAGAAATTTCACATACATAGGTGATAATGCACCATTTATACAAACTTTCCTGATGTAGTCCAAAAGCCAGCTGCAACTCATGGATCACAAGCTGTAAACCACTGAAAAAGAAATTTAATTTCACTTGTGCTTAGTTTGCTGGACTCCTACTTCTGTGAGCACTGTCAACAAGCCAAATTCCTCCAGGCTCTCCTGCCCAGTCTGCCTGACACTTCCACAGAATGCCCTAATCCTGTCTCCTTATAAACGTTTCCCTTTAGACAGGCAGACCTCCTTTAAGCTATGTGTATTTCTTTGTCATTCTACATTCCTGAAGGTGGAGGTTGGCTGGAGGTAAGGGAAAACTCATTGCAGTGGTTCACAGAAAACAGCTAATATACCCATAAGGATTTCTGGAGACACAGCTTATCTTGAATCATACTCTTGCACGGTTCTGCTCATCCTCAGACTATGCAGATAATCTGACGCACAACACCTCACAATTATTAGGGAATACTCCAGCTGCTGCAGAATGACATTCCCCCATATTACAACATATATTTCACATAGTCCTTGGCATATGAAGCTGCCAGTCTTGCTTAACCTACTCACCTTCAGGCAAGAGAAAAGGAGTACCATGTTCCCTGTAGACTGGCATTATATGAACACCCCAAAAGGTGGTTCCACTCTTTACTATCAGTCCTATTACACACAGAAAGCTGCAGTCAAAGGAGACAACTTCAACATCACAAAGTTGCATGCTTAAGAGTTGCACAGATACAACCTTCAGTCAGCTCTGTGTCCATCTTTATTATGACACAGTGTTTAACTACAGGAGCACAGGATGTTTTTCCTCTTGCTTTCTTCTGTGCAGAGTATAAACACTCTTCATTAATGAGTAGATTATTCAATATTTTGGCTTTTCCTTGTTCAATATGCAACTCTAGGCTCCTGCTTACTGCATGCTACTCAAAGCCTGCTCTGAGGACAGAGCTATTCAGTTCTGCATGGTTTTTCTAAAGTGCTTAACACTGCAGGAGACAACTGCTTTATAAACACTGATGGACTAATTTTCTCAACAGCACTGGTACCAGAGGGGACCACATTGTCCCCAGTTCATAACAGAGCAACTGGGACAAGAAGTGACTTACATAAAAAAGATCTGCTAATTTGGGCCACCGCATCTGAGAGGCCAAGGACAGGAATTCTGTTTAAAAGAACTTAAATGTATATATTATGTTACAACTTTGGCATCTAACTTACTCTGATTTGAGCTGAAGCTGACTGTACTTAAGGCTTTTCCAAATCTGATCTCAAACTGGCATTGTGAGTGGATAAAATATTAGAAACATCCAAGTTTGTGGAATTGGAACAGAGGTTATTATAAAATGGCTATTGCTAGATCATAAATGTATTTGGACTCTTTTTGAATCAGTTACACCTTAATTGAGCCATTTTCCTCCCAATAGTGCTGCATTCAACTGTGTCTGAGAGCCTGCTCTAATACATGGTGGTTAGGGTTAGCACTGTACCCAATACTGCCTTTACTCTCCCTAATAGGATTAAATGTTTACTTCACTACATTACAAGCTACCTGCCCATTTGCATCCAGAACATCTCTTAAGCAAAGGCACTGATGCTGCACACAAATTCTGAAAAGGTCATGCTAAAACTCAGCCAGTAGTTCATCTCCATCATCACGAGCGAAGGCCTTTTCCTCCTCAATATCCAGAAACAAGGGTTTGATTTGATACCAAAACTGTTAGGAAGATGTGCATAATTCTGACAAGACAGCAAACAGAAAAGCAAAACTGGACTGATAAACTGCTGGCTGAATACTAGCTAGCAAGGCTTAACTGCCCAGCTCCAGAAAGCACAACTGCTGGCTTCCTTCTGTACCTGTGTTTGCTAACAGGTTCTAACACAGTTAGGTGTTTCTCACTCCCATACATAGACAGAATATTGACTGTATTCCTGCATAGTCTTAATAAGCCTGCAACTCATTCAGCTTGCAAACGACTTTTTGGCTACATTAGTATTCACCTATGAATGAATCAGTGTTACTTAACCCATACATACTATCTACAGCAGCCTACCTCTGCTTCATTGCTTAGCATGTACAATTGTCATCAGCAGTTAAGAGTCAGGTCCATTAGCCAGCTACTCCAATACCCAAAGTCTCTTTACCACTAGGAAGTGAAAAATTTACGTTTGTATGGAAAGTCCTAAACAAAACACCATGTCTCATAAAAGATAAAAAGACAAACCCCTGGTTTGCTCAGGATGACATGCAACTGTTAAGACCTCTCATGCAACCTAAGGAAAAATTGCAATGCCTTGGTTCTTCTCGTGTAAAAATAATTGTGTTATCTA
Source organism: Forpus xanthops (assembly GCA_032466535.1). Classification (NCBI taxonomy): domain Eukaryota; kingdom Metazoa; phylum Chordata; class Aves; order Psittaciformes; family Psittacidae; genus Forpus; species Forpus xanthops. The sequence continues at coordinate 15,136 of JASSUY010054717.1, read as the reverse complement.
TCCTTCATGGTGTTTCAAGAGGAGACACATGAAGGATTATGAAGTGCTTTGGTGCTACAGTGATGGGGATATATTGGGCTCTACAGATGGAGATTAAGCAATTGATGGAGTTACAGAAAGGTTTTCTGACAGACCCTGAATTTTGGAGAGGTTCACTTCCAACAAGATTTCTCTACTTCACACTTAACAAACACTTCTGAAATTCCTGTAAAAGCAATAGAATATCCCAGTCCATTTTATGAGAGGAATTCTGAGGGTTTGGGTTGTTCTATCAATGAACAAGTAAAGATATTTTCCTCTCAAATGTGTCTCTATTCTCACTTTAATTTTCAAGGTCATCTGGCCCACTGGGTATGTTACATATTGCTGTCTAATTAAAGAGAGATCAACCTTATTCTATTAGATTGTTTTAGTACCTGCCAGCTGACTACTCTGCATTAGCAAAGGGACAGCATGGCCAAATCAGTTTAAGAAAATCAGCAACAAAACCCAAACAACAAAACACCAGAAGCCAGACCATTTTATGTTTGGGAAGGCCCCAGAAACTCTGAGCGTGATGCAAATGTTCTTCACATTATCACTGCTATGATAAAATAACAAACATTTCATAGGGGAAATAACATCAGTGTCTTGTTTGTCACATAACATTTCAGAAGATGGCAGGCAAGCTATAAGGCCCTGATCTGTCTCTGATTGCAATCAACAAAAAGCCCAGATGCTTTCAGAGGGAGTTAAATCAGGCTCAGATCTTTTCCAATCACCTGTTAATTTAAGGGGCAGAGTGTTACCATCTGAACTTCACTGCATGGTATTGCCTCATCCCAAACAACACAGAGAAGGAGGAACTATTTGACAGCATGGTGGTCTCTCTTACATTGCCAATTTCTACCTCAAATCACTTAGGTTTTATATTTTCCACCAACCCCGTCAGTTAAGCACACTATATGCCCTAGAAGGCAAGCTACCTGCAAAGATATATTTCTCATAACTCTCCATGATATCTCCTCTTACGAACTCAAAACAATGTATGGAGGGATTTGGTGCCATCACATGAGATATGGGTCAGTTGTCCGATACAGATACTCGTCCGATGCACAAGAATGGGAATGTAAAGCACTCAAACTGTAACTTCTATCAATCACTGCAATGCACCAGCAGAATGTGATTTGATACCAGGCCAAGCTGAAACTACCCATTTCATTCCAGAGCACTAAAACATCTCATTGCAATGACTAATGGTACAATGAAAGATTAGTTTGAGAATCCTGATAAGAATGTAAAATCTGAACAATTTAAACCCTCAGGGATTTGGAGCACTTTTTCTTCTTTTTTTTTTTTTTTTTTTTGTTATTCTCCCTCAAAAATAGGCACGTGGTGGTAACAATGGTCAGAAAAGCAGGTTTTAGCTACTAGTTAGTAGAAAAATTTATTATTATACCCTTTTTTATGGTGTATAGCGGAATACGTCAATGACTGAAGACAGTCACAGTTGAAGGAAGAAGTGAGGTTGAAATACCATTGTAAACTAAACCTTCAGGTAACTAGACTGGGGAAGAGCTCAGGTGGAAGCTGATCTTAATATCCCTCTTATTGTACTCCATACATTTAGCTTACTTAACCAAAAAAGCAGCTGTTGCCTAAATATTAATGAATGAAAGATTTCTTGTCAGGAGAATTGCTTGAATTAAACCTCTGATGCAAGACTGATCTTATTTTCTTACATAATGCTTTGAAGCATCATTCCACGTAAAATTATGACATGCCACATTACTTGGCTTTATACGCCTCATCTTTAGATACTTCCCTCTCAACTACAGAATGCTGAAAGCTCCATATTTGTCAAAGCAAGAGCACACCCTTCAGTGACACTCTATTTCTGGTGAACGTGCCTTAAAATCAGCCAGAAATTAGGAATTAATTATTAATTAATTATTAATATTAGAGCAGCAAGATACTTTGGTACATTAAATCATGTAACCAAATTGAAGCAAAAAAGCTTAACCATATAGTGAGTCCCTCACAACCCTGTCTGTTGTCACTCAAAAAGTGAATAGGCAGAGCAAAATGCCAATATTACTGCAACCAAGTTTTATGGGGAAAATTATATTTACTCCAGTAGCACTTCTAAGAAATACTTATGTCTGATACTGCCAACATCATAAATGGAAGAGTCAGTCTATGCAATCCTCTGTTGAGATGGTGTTATATCTGTTCTTTTAAGCACATTGCATGTGAAATGAAAGATACTGTGGCAGCGTAAGGTAACTCAGCCTAAGATCCTCTCATGGTAAAGAGTGAAAATGTTCCCACACTTGTGCATGTCGCAGTACTCAGTACCTTTTGCTTTTCCATGCTGGTTGTTGTCAGAATGACATTTCCTCACCACATGTCTGCTAGAGCAACACAAGTGCCACGCTTCAGTCTGCCTTCTTAAGAAAAAAGACTTCAGTAACCATACTGATCACATGAAAGTGTAGGTTTGCCTGTCTGTCTTTCTCTACCTGTACTCCACACCTAATTTCTAAACCTACCAGCCAATTTTTGTTCAATTTCACAGAAAAGGAAAAAATGGTAAAGAGTATTACATGTACACATAAAACCCGTGTGCATGAGTGCATAAGGGGGAAAGATGAGGCTTAGGGAAGGACTTGCACCTAAAGCTCCTTTGCAAATTCAGCAAGGCCTGGTCTCTGCTCTTCATGTGCACCTCCTTTATAGGATGAGAAACGAGGTACAGTGACAGGGCAGTGCCATGAGAAGGGATCCCCACAGACAATCAGCAATGCTTGACAGGAGTTCATGGTGGGTTCTTGGCTTTTTGCTTGAAAGAGATTCCAGCAGAAAGTCCTGACACTAGAAATCACTTCCTCCTGTCATGGGGCTTAGATTCCACACAGGAGAATACTGTGGTTATTTCAGCCAAGGCTAGTACTTTAAGAAGGTTAAGCTCTACCATGTCCAGCTGAAACTAAAGAATTTAGAGATCACAGCACATCGCGTCCAATAGCACTGAAAGGGAAAAACTTGCCATTTGACTTGTCTCCTTTTAGGAAAGGAAAGAAGATTGATTAGGTCATCTTGTTTGTACCTGTGTCATATTTCAGTAACTCTTGGGTCAGCTGGTAAACTTCAATCAAATTCGACAGTACCTTCAGAGTCACCCTTGAGATAAAATCCTATTGCAAAAACGTACAATGAATGAAAACATATATGAGTGGGAAGTGAAGGAGCAAACAGATTTCAATTTCAAGCTTTCATGGCTTAGCATAAACAAACATGAAACAATTCATCCTCAGAACATAGAGGTAGGAGGGGATGTTGACTGTCCTCTAGATATACAGAGAGACAGAGAACTAGGGAGCCTTGAGCGAAGAGAACATTTCAGAAACTATTTAATGCCTTAGGAAAGTTAGAAGCAAAGGCTCATTCCCGATTCATTCACTGGGATTGTATCAATTCTCTTTATACACTGCTGCCCCTCATATTGTCAAAAAAAAGCCAGCTCTATCAAATGTGGCTGTCCCCTTAACAAATATGACCTTTGAAAATCACAGTTAAAGCTTGGAATGGATGAGCAGATTTTGGAAAAATAAGAACAGTCCAATGACTTTCCAGAGAGAGCCACAGAAATAGCTTCTAAAGAAGTCACACTGAGCTAAGTCTTTATGAGCCTGCAAAGTCTATTTGAATTTTATATTTCCCTCTCCTTTATTTCTTATAAATTCATCCTCTGCCCACAGCCAAGCTGACATGGGATTAAAACTCAAAATACACATCTAGATGGGGTCCCATTTCTACACCTTTTACTTAAGAGACAGTGCAGCAGTCTTGAAGTGATTATGAAGTAATTAGGGAGATGGCTTGCTTCTGTGTTACAGATTCTTGCAGACACTCATCTGAGTTGTAAACGGACAAGCACAGAAAGTTCATCTTCCCAACTGATCTGTCCATTAGCTTGCTGTTTCCCACAGTAGGAAACCCAATGATTGAGTAGATTCTTGCTCACTGGTTTAGCACATGCAATGCCTTTGTTTCAAAGAGTCACGGACAAAACTGAGTAACACTAATTCAGACTACACCCCTAGGCCACTAAAACAACTGCTTCTGATGAAGAAAGCACCAGTCCTTGTTTTGTCAACCCATGCCCCAACAATCTTCCTGATACAGATCAGGAATCTTTAGCTTCGGTGTTTGTCAGGCAAAAAACTATTGAACAGTCCTGACACCTGGTTTATTCGAGTTCAGACTAGGACCTGAATGGTGTGGCTTCCACTGTGGACTGATTTACTTCTTTGGTTTTGGTATTCAGTGCTCCCACCTTCAAACATTTCAGAAGATGATCCTCATTCTTGCCTCTTGACAAAAAAATGCAAGGCAATTTGTTTGTAAGGTTCATCAAATGGGGCTACTGAAGGCCTGTAGAGAAAATAGCAAGTCACTACCTTCAAAATCAACCATTACTCTACAGTTGCTTGACCTGACTGCCTGCTAAGAACACTGAGGTAACCCTGTGTTAAACTCACAGGGCAGAATTAATGAATGCAACCCCCAACCATGCATGTGCTTGAAAGAGAAGATGGAAGCAAAAAAAAATTCGGGGCTCACAAAATTAAGTGTTTCACTGTAGTGGAAGCACATGGAAGAAGTAGTTTCATGGCCAGGAAAAGAGGAGAGGAAAATTATTTTCTCCACTTTAAAAGAAAATTTATTGAAGCTTGGAAGACAGGACCAGAAACAAAGAAAAACCAAACCAAAATGGCCAGAAAAGCTCAGAAAATCCAATCTCTCCCATCAGCCTCTGGAAAATGGATAACCTATGCATGGTGTGATTGAATTTCTCTGTTCCATCACCCTAGTGGTAGCATCTTGTATAAAACTCTGGTTTATGAATTGAGTTTTGAGAGGGACCTGAGAGAGCAGAAGTTATACCAATCTAATCAGGATGTGACAAACACATGCATCAAAATGTTGCATTGTCAAATCCAGAAGCCACTTAATTCCAGAAAGATTTTAAGGTTGAGAAAGCAGTTTTGGCAACAGGATTAGAAATGATGAGAAGAACGATGAAAATCCAGGCGGAGGAAGATAACACAATTTTTTCCAAAACATCCTTTCAAAAATTAGGCTATGATCCTTTACAGCTTCTAACTTCTTTTACAAACCTATTTTTTTGTTCAAATGAAGAACATAGATGTCTTCTTCCATTTATTCCACCTATTTCCTGAGCTTATGATAACACTGAAATGAAAGATACACAAACCCAGATTAGCACCATGGTAAACCACATAAAACTCATCAGATAAAACAAGCTAAAATATTCTGAGCAAAACATCCCAAAGCACGTTAAATACAAAACCAACATGCCAATGTCATTGCCACACAGGAAAGTAAGATTCATAAGACTGTTTTTTAATGGTTATTACATAAAAGTAGTGCACAGAAATAGTCCATGATTATCAATAACATGAGACCAAATCAGAAACCATGAGCATTTAAGAGAGATGACATCAAATGCTTTCTTCAAAAGACAAAGAACATCACAACATCACAATCACTTTGCATTTCCCTGGTCTCAGTTTGCATTTCCTATCTAAATACTGAAGATAGCTTCACTGGATAATTGCAGATTAGCAAAATATTCAAGGTGATGAATGGATTAGTATCATTGTTTAGCACCATGTGAGGTGACAGAAAAATCAACAGACAAAGAAAGATCTGATATGTGGACAGTCCCTTGAAATTATGCAGCTCACATGATGAATTTTTAGCGATTTTTCTAACATCATCAAGTGTTACAGCACATGTCTGAAAACAATTCCCACTGAAGAGTGAGATTTAAAGCTGGGGATCCTGAGCAACAAGTGAAACAAAAAATCCAAAGTAAATTGCTATCTTGTTTGTCACACAAATAGAAAATCCATATCTTAATGCTAGAGGCAAAAAAACCCCATGTTCGAACAAACCACACATAACAAAAAACCTGAAGAAACATTTGTCTGTAGGAGAGGAAGGAAAAAAGGCAAAAATAATTTAAATGCATCTGGAAAAGTCCAAATTAAGAGGGATTAATCCTGCACTAAATCCTAGCCAGGCAGAAAGCATAAATGCATGGCATAGAATCATAGAACGGTTTGGATTGGAAAGGACCTTAAGGTCATCTAGTTCCAGCCCCCTGCCATGGGCAGGGACACCTCACACTAGAACATGTCACTCAGGCCCCATCCAACCTGGTCTCCTCACTATTCTGGCTACGGTAATCATGTCCAGCAGCTTGCTCTATTTTCTCTACCCTCACATAGGGATCCAAGCTTCAGTTACAGGTTTACTGATGTGTTATGTTCCCTCTAGGTTACAAGAATGCCATACCTTATGAGACAGATCGTTTCATTAAATGGCTAACTGGCTTAATTCTACGTATCCCACATTAACAGAGTGAAGCTCATGTTAAACTATGAACAATTCCAAATAACCTGGAATTAAGAATGGGAAGTTTGCATCCAGGCATTACTATTCTACAGAGTTTTCTTGGTTTCCAGAGCCAAAGACTTTGTAATTCAAGATTTAAATCAAATCCCCTAAATTCAGACATCTACAATTTGCTTTTCACAGAAATTCTTGGAACAAACATTAATGAACAACATCAGTGAAATGTCCTCCAGTGCTTCAGCAAGGTAGGCACATACTATTAGTCTCACTTTGCAACTAAGATGACCAAGAAACAGAGGGGGATTGACTGAATCACCCAAGATCATTCTGGACTTGCCTGACAGAGTCACAAACAGAAATTAGGACTCTGCAGAAAGTAAATAAACCACTTTCCTCCCTGGAAGAAGCAGCAAAATATTTAGTTAATTTCAACTGCATGCATCCTTCCAGGTTTCTGGGTTACATCCAGGAAAGGAAACATCACTATTCTGAGTGAGGTAAATCCCACAAGAAGTCCAGGCAGACCTTTAGCCATAAGTCATGTGTGCAAAACCCACATATGAATGTGTAAGATCCAAGGTACTGCCAAAAGGATTTGAAATACCTCAGTAAGCCTTATTTATCTGAAGAGAAACTTAGCTCCAAATTTACTCATGTTTTCTCATGGTTTTTTTAGGCAGGAATAACCAGCAAATGATGTTCAACAAGCAGCCACAGGACAGCTAAATATGCCAGGTTTATCTTCAGATATGAAAAAGCAACTTGCCTTAGACTGGGATAGGCAACTATAGCCAAGCTAAAAACAAATTAGTGTTGATACTCTCCTCTTATTGCAGCAAGAAAGGTGTTCATGATAGGGAATGAATAAACCCAAAGAACCATGCTTGGCCAAAGCACTGCAGATACCTCCCCGCTCCCAAGAATGCAATATTCAAGCTTAACTGGAAAACTCAGTGTATTATTTGGGCTAAAAAAGGCTATTTGCCTTTTACTTCTTTTGACAGTTTTGACAAGATGACTATCAGATGGAGGTTCAGAGATAGATGTAAAGCAGAAAAAGACCAATTACCAACTTCTTTTCTCCTTCAGAAATATTTGAAACAGCTTTCCAATAATGAACAATATGCAAGCATATCATTGAAAACTGAAAGGTGGTTTACCTGAGGCAACAAGCAATAACTGGGACAATTCTCAAACAAAACAAGTCTCTCTCTTAATCTGTATTCACTGCTGTTTTGACCTCCCCTTGCGCCCCTTTGAATTTCACATCAGGACTTAAGTTTGCCAACGCTGGTATTGTCCATGCTGGCACAAAACATGCTCTGGAGCCATCCCTGTGCTTATACTGCCCAACAAACTGGGACCATTAACCTGACTTACAGTTTGCCAGAACTGGAAAAAAAAAAGGCATTTTAAAACCCCAGAGCCTTACTGTAGACAAGGAGGCATTTGGCTTTTATTTATCCCCTGCTGCAAGAAAGGGATGTTTTGAGACAAATTATGATATCACACAATCCCTTTAGCCCTGTTTGCTTCTTTCTCCACTGTGCCATGCTGCTTGCTCTATGTGAGCAGATGACAAGAACTTGTGAAGGGAAACTTTCAAACTTAACAGATTGAAGGGAGTACTACACAGAGTAGTATCCAGTTCTGGACAAAAGAGAATGTACACATTAAGACTAGATAGTCATGAACAAAGGTCAGGGGAAGAGGAATGGTGCAAAACCACTATGACAAATGGTGGCAAATGTGCTAGAGTCACAGTTCAAGAGGACATATGGTGGTGGGGAAAATGCATAAAAGCAGATGGTCAGTTATCAGGATTAGAAACTAAGGACTGAGGAGACTAAAGGGAGTGATAAGAAGCAGAATGAGAATAAAGAGGATAAAAGTGGAAGTGAAGAGGAGCTGAGCACACAACTGAGCACACAACTGTGACACCTGGTCACAAGAAGCACAGTGTGCCTAGGCAGAAGAGACATTCCAAGAGGTGTGAGATTACTGTGTCACTGTTTAAAGACATGTGCAGAAGGGAAGCAATCAAAAATTTGCCTTCTGGATCTATTTCTAGAGTGCTATCCAAACTCAGGCCACAAATGTAGCTGTTTCCATCACAATACTCAGGATTCACATGCTACAAATGGGTAAAGTTGTGCTTGGAAATATCTCAAAATTGAAAGATGGAAGGAGAAAACCACAGAGAAAGTAAAAACCCCAACCTAGCATCAAACCAAAACCAAAATCCAAGATACTTAACACATTACTGAGACCAGTGAACCAACACCAGTATATGGCACTAGCTTGTCACAAACAAGTTACTTAACTAAATAGACTGTTGGTTTAGTCTTCTGCAGCAATTCTCATGTTCTTAGAAAACTCTTCAATAAGTAATCAGATTGACCATTCATGTACCATTAATCAATCAGAGCTAGAATCTAGTTAATCTAGCAACATCTGTTACTATATACCTCCTTAAAAGAATAAATAATATAAACAAATACCCAGTGTACCACAATCAGTGTAAATTGGAACAACTCTGTTGATAACTATGCATGGATATCAGTAAAATTGTGGCAGCTGGACAGCAGGTCTTCTGATTCATGTTAAACAGCTTAGGAAAGGCAAGATACATCTCACTCTAAAGCCAGTCCTCTCAACTCCTGCAGGTTAACAGGGTTGTATGTCAGCCTAGCCTATCTACTGTACATGATACAGATCACTGGTCCCACTGGTCACAAGGAGCTCTAAGATGCTGGTTTAGAGTAGATAACTAACTTTAAGATGGGTAAATGCTAAACAAAATTAATCCAAGCTGTATTATTCAAAAGGTATTTAAAGTGTAGGTGGTGTTACACCTACTAAGCAAAGCCCAGAATCCATAGAGCAAGATCTGGCAACATGAAGATAGTAGGTCCCTAATTGGGTACACAGTCCTTCAGGCTTTTCAAAATATTGAAACCTCAAGGGAAACTTTGTCCTTAAGCAATTTCAAATCAAATTTAACAACCCAAAGCAGCACACAGGGTTGTTTTTTTTTTTTTATTCCACTGAGTTTTCCAAATGGAGCATCCAAACCTTTGAAATTTCCTCATGGCTCATTTGTAGGCATCTCACCGCATCCCAGTAAGAGTGGATGAGAGGGATAATTGAAAACGGGACACGTGGGCATCAGAACAAGCAAAATGACCCCCTCCTTTCTCTTTTCTTCTGGTTCACACTTCTAAACGAAATCCCAGGCTGTCTTCCAACTGCTACTCAGAGCTGTCACGGAGAAGGAACACGTAAAGAACACTTAAACAACTGACTGACCTATTTCCATCCTTGTCAGTGCTGCTGCATCTAAACCATTCATTCTGTATTCTATGCACACACATGCACACGTGCACAGCAATTTTCCTGTATACTCCCAGGAGGAGCTATTTCCAAAGTCTAACCTCAGCTCCTAAAGGAGCTCTCTGTTGTCTCCCAAACAGCTGTTAACCCTGTGGCCTATCTGCCCTCCTTAATTAGGTTAACTTTTGAGAGCCTACGCTTTGGGGGAGACAAGGAGTGCTTTGGCTCATTGACATGTCTTCTCTTGTACTGGTTCTGTTCTCCATTGGATGCTGCTCTATATTCAAGGAATTTGTATACAAAGATACTTTCATCCCTCTTTAAAACTGCAAACGCACAATGTGCTGCTGCATACTGAATAAGCCTAAAAGCATATTAATAGCTGCAAAGTTCTGGCAACTGAATTCATGTGCAGAGTAAAAGACCACCAAAAAAGCAGCCAAGCTTCCCACAACATTCAGATGAATGAGCCTCAAGAATGGTCAAAGGTATCCAAAAACATCCCACCAACCTTTGTTACCCTCTTTCCAAATGGAAAAATGATGCTACTCTATGTCTCTTCCCAGGAAGCAGCAATCACTGTCTTACTGATCACGGCTGAACCTCAAAGATATGGGAAAGTTAATTGGATGAAATGAGACTTCCAAAGAAAAACTTTGTGTGAAAAGAACTTCAACAAAAGATTTTAATGAAATCTCTAATCCAAGGAGCTGCAGTACAAAGTGGCAGCAGCATTCTTGATATCATAGTGGAAGTAATAACGCTTAGGAGGAAACTTTTTTCAGCTGTCATTCCTCCTAAATGTGTCCTCCTTATGCTTCCCACCCCTCTTTCAATTAAAAGGTTTATAAAATAAGAAATGGAAAAAAATGTTAATGAAGGCAATATGGAACATTAAAAAAAAAGATTATTTTTGAATATGGTCACATTATCTTTTATTGCCCCTGAAAAAGGATAAAGTAAATGTTTTTTCATTATTATTTCTCATTATAACAGTGTTCTGACACCAGTGGGTATAATTATTGCATCTGCAATTTTGTTTCATTCTCTTGGTAACTTTTCTATTTCTACTTAATGTGTTTTTGTATAGAAGGAAGCCCTGGTCAGCAGGGTGCCAAGCACTGCAAAGCACTGTTGGTCTTTTGGGGAACAGAGCACATTCCTGCAGGAGGCTTTCAGAAAGCTATGTGGAAGGGAGCCAGAAGACTAGACTAGGAGCCCTGAAAGTTGTTATGAAGTTCAGAATATTCACATACTCTGAAAGCCAGGGGAAACCTTTAATTCACCTAGGCTGACTTGTTTAAACAATAGACCATTTCATGACACCACCCTTCTACAGATATATCTATAAGGGAGAAAAAAAACCTGGTCATAATCTTCAGGCCTCAGGAGATTACAATCTATTACTTGCCTTGGTGGCTTGTTTCCCCAACTGAAACATATACTTTTCTATAAAAAGCATTTACTTTCCTATTCAAAACATTTACCTCCTCATTTGAAAGTTTCACTCTCCAAAATGTTTCTGGCGTATCCTCCTCAGCTAATGCTTTCAACACTTGCCTTGCCCTTCTGACTGAATGCATACATTAAGGTTCTATCAGCTTCCTGCAGGAAATGGAATTATCTCCTTTATCTTGCACTACAAGATATGTTTTCCAGATGCCAGATCTTTGCCTCTTTTTTCTACTTTCTTTTACACTCCCATTTTAAGCCTCCCAAAACAGAGTCAGTGCAACACAGCACCATTAGCTAGGTGAGAGCACAGGATTAGCCCAGTGAGCTCACATTCTGTTTATTCAGTGAGTGATGGACAGCAGTTCTTGCCTGCCAGTTATAAAGTAGCTAATTCTTAATTTCTTGTTAGCAGGCTCTGCCCCATGACATGTTGCTGGAATCAATTGGAATTAGGCACAGATAACCTTTAAAAATATGCCCCAGAGTAGCTGCAGTGCAGGTACTCAAATTAAAGCAAGTGTCATTAGTTGAAAGGTAATTTAAGTGCCAAAATCAGTGTGAGAATTTGCACTAAGTCCTCTCTCGCAGGACTGCACCTAGGCTTGCACTTCAGTTAGGTATTATGGCACTAAAGAGAGACCTCTGCTCCTACTCTCTGAGCAGCGGATTCAGTACTTTAAAGAGACAAAAAAGCAGATGACAGCACTTCTGTCCTCCTCTTCCAGTCTGTACACAAAAGGCCTATTCCACTTTACAACTCCTAACTTCTATACAATGTTAGTTCTAGAAATCTATCCTTTACTGGAAAGCCCTGTGCTGGGTTTTTGCAGGTTGCCATTTGGGGTGGGGGGGTAGGCGTGGGGTGTGGTGTGTGGAAAGGGAAGTGTTTTGGTTTGGGTTTGGTTGGTTGTTTTTTGGGGGGGTTGTGTTTGTGGTTTATATAGTTTTATTTTGGGGTGTCTTTTTGGTTGTTTGTGGGGCTTTTCTGGTTTTATTTTTGTTTGAGGGTTTGTTGGGTTTTTTAGAGTTGTTTTTTTTTTTAATTCAAAACCCACATGACCAAAAAGTCCGATAGACAGAGGGAAGCATTTCAAACTCTGTAGCTGTTCTTGGGAGAAGTTTAACAGCCTCAAGAGGAAAAAAAAGACAGTACAGCAAGGCACAATTCTGTCCTGAAGCTGAGCACTCCCCTCCAAACTCCATTCCTCATATGCTGTCTGTCCTGAGATGCCCCATCACACCACATGTCCCAGCACTGATGCATTTATGCTTGCAGATAATCCCTTGGGAAATTCTACTTGCCGCTGGTTTAGGCCTGCTTTGCTTTTGGACTTACTTGTGATGTTTCTTCCTTTCCTATTAAGCTGCACAGTACCAAACCATAAACCCCTCCACATTGGACAGCTGAAAGAAAAAGCCTCTGGCTTCTTGCAAAAAGAAAACTATTTGAAAATTATACATTTTAAAGCCAGAAAGAGTCTACTGTTATCATCTTTTCTGATCTACAATTCACACCAAAAGATATTTAAGCCTTTGAAGCCATTCCCATTCACAAATAAACAAAACGAACCAAAATAATCAATAAAACAACCAACCTCCAAATAGATCTTTTCAGGACATATTTTGATTTCAACACAGACCATCAGAGAAAATACACCAGAGCCTTTAATCACTCCCTCAAGGACTTGAATCTTCATTTATTTAAACAAAAGTGTGAAGAGATTCTGCTTTTTAATTCCCTCCCCTATTATACTAAAAAGTAACCTTCAGGTTACTCTATGTTAGTGTATTCCTTATGTATTCAGACCATGGACTGATAAATTACCACATATGGTCTCAGATCATGTCATTCCTTCCTTTGACTGCTGCTTGTTAATCTCAAACAATAAGCTTTAAGACTCTCTTGCCACACAGCAGTTTTTCTAATTCTCTTGTTCTTGTAGTTCTTTAGAACAGGCCAATCTTGTGCCAAACAAGTGTTTATGTACCTATGGACTGCACTTGTCTGACTGGCTTTTGAAGCACTGGATATTTGAATATTCCAGGTAACAAATAATAATTTGAGACAGATCCAAGATACAAAGAGCACAACTGAGTGATGCCATGAACTCAAAACCACAAAGGTTCTTAGAAACAGAATATTTACTTAGATTTTTTCAGATAGGAATCAGAAATGAGTCTGAGATAGATTCATTGTTCAGAATACTCTGGTTGGCTGGATCATGAATGCTGCAGTTGTCTCCTCCTTCACCTTCAAGATGAAAAAGGACTTGACTGAGTTCTTCTAAGGTAGCAATCATTTGACTTCCACGGGAATTTATGAATCCTCAGCTGTGTTGTTACTCTTAACATGAGCTGACAGTTAAATGCATTTCATTAACAGAAACTAGAATGAGGATGACAAGACTTTAGCAGATCAGATCTGTAATTGAAAAGGTGACCAGTGTAAGGAATAAGAACTGTCTACTAGGATTGCTCTTGTCTCTCATACCAATAACAGCATATCTTCTGGATGTGACCTGTCTTTCTTTTACACTAGTTAGCAAAGCATCAGCAAGATGGAGACGTCAAGAAGAGATCTGTGTCAGCATCAGTTCTTTCTTGCATGTCAACAGCAGGAGTAAAAGTAAACCCTACTGGAAGAATTAAAAACAAAAAAACATTTTAGCAGCTGAAAACATACAGAAGATTAGCAAAGGCATAGTGGAAAGTAAAGGAGGTAGACTGGCAGTTTGTCAATTGATCCTTTTCAGTCTTGGAAGAGCAGACAGAAGATCTATGAAGGATGTCTGCTGTGGCACAAATTTTGCTGGGAGTGCTTGCATGGAATAGATATTCTCACTGTAGAGCTTCCTCACTAGCAAGCACTGCCAAAAGACTGACTGGGCCTTGAACATCTATGGATTTCCAACACCTACTGAACAAACCTACCTCCAGATGCACAAAAGGACAATTTCATCCAGATGTAAAACAATGGGTAGAACCACAATACTGCTCAGCTGCAACACAAGAATGAAAATCCTAGTGCTAGAATTTAAATTATGTTTAAACTGGGAGCTTCTACACAAGGAGTAAATAGGTGAACAGAGGAACATATGAAAGTAATCCATTCTGCAGAAACGCACTTTTTGGGTCAACCTTCCTTTGAAAATACATTTTGTCACTGAAAGCTCATTTCCAAATTCAGAGTAGTCTTACTATCAGTTGATATATGAAAGTTATTCAGCCTGAATGTATAGTTAGCTATTGTGTTTCCTGCCACCAACAGAGTTGTGAGGATGTGATGGTGCAAAACAACCCATAAAAAAAGGAAAAAAAACCCTACCTCTATTCATTCTATTATATTTAGTACTCTGTCTTCCCTTGCCATAACAGCTTGCTTGATTACTACGTCCACTTGCTGTGCTGTACTCTTTAAGCTCTGAAAGCACTTTGGGAAAGTGAGGATCATTTATGATGTACTTGTACAGCACCTAGCCAAACAGGTCTGGTTTCTGGTCAACACTGCAGTGTCAATGAATTATCAACCCTCTGAATATTCAGGTTCTCTTGATAGCCTATTTCAACTCAAACTAATATACAAACTTCATTATTAATAATAAAAAAGAGACCAGCCTGAGAGGCTTTGCACATTTCTGTGATGTCCTTCTTCCTGTTCTTGACATTCCCAAAGATACCACTTTACCATAGCCCCTGCCACAATACAGCTCACTCACTGCTTTGCATGGATCGGATCACAGCTCAGCCCACTCTATGAATAGAGACTGGTCTTGCTTAAAAGAAAAACCCATTCTCTCCCCCAGCTCTTACTTGGAAAATCAAATGCAAGGCCCCTGCCTCCCTTTCCTCCCTTGGGCATGGTGCAGAGATACCATAGAGGCATTCAGGTTTTTCCTAGGTCCAAGAGAGCTGGCAGATTCCC